>JBBDGP010004281.1:347500-395000 GCA_037952835.1 Lithobates septentrionalis
AACAGCGACACAGATAGCCATAAAAACCTGACAGAGGCCATAAAACTTCCCTGAATTTCACAAAACCCCCCAAAAAATGTTGGCTTGATCAGGACTAACAGTAGAAAATTATATTTTGTATTTTTATTAATTATAATATAGCAATTAGGCAATAAATTAGACAATATAAATATATATATATACATGTATATACATCATTAAATGTGCATTAGATTGGCAAATTGTGCAAACTGGTTGGAGTTAGAAGAGATCCATTTATTGTGGTTTCCAAGTTAAACAAGTCAGAAAGTCTCCGCCATATGCAGACATTTTTTAATAAGTTGTTCTAATACAGCAGTGGGACAAGTGACGCCCATTCTGAACCCCCCCACTGTGAATGTTCGGCGTACAGCAGACCTGGACTTTCAGAGCAAAACCACCACCCCTAAGGCACCATATGAGTGAAGACCCTTCCAAAAATGTATGACCAACACAGATCTAAAAGGTTTCAAAAATCACAGATGAGATGTCAATACCCCTCTAGCTATCTGTCTACTGTTTACCCCCCTTAAACTAGTTGCCTTCATACAGCTCCATAGTACAGTCATCCTCAACCCCGTTACCCTGGAGCAGCCATTCTCAACCAGGGTTCTGTGGAACCCTAGGGTTCCTCCAGAGGTTGCTAGGGGTTCCTTGAGTTGTGGCTAATTGACTGCCCATTTGATAGTTCCTGAGTGAAAAGCCAATTGGCAGAAATAGCTGCAGGACACCAATGATCTTATTAGCTGCATGTAGGAGCATGCTTTTCACTGGCCATCAATAAGGGATGTTTTTCACCTCCAATGAATTTGTTTTAGCAAGGGTTCCCCGAGACCTCAAAATAATTTCAAGAATTCCTCCAGGGTAAAAAAAAAGGTTCCCCTGATGAACCCCTTAAAATTTTTAGGTCTTTGGGAACCTCTGCTAAGGATTATTATACCTACAACTCAAGATATATTACATTACATTTCATTTCATAAGCAGTTTTAAATAAAAGATTAAAGAATGTGGAATATCAGAATATTGTACACCGGGGCAGACCACTCTTTTCTGCTCATTTACAACTAATTTTATTTTAAGTTGAAAATAAATTTAAGAAAAACAGTGAAAATTGTGGTAGGCAGTAACAATAGTGGTCAGTGTAGTGACCCCTCATATTGGTGGTCAGAGGAAAATTTCCACCTAGGATTGGTGGCCAGTGTAAGGGGGAAATCAACCCACCACTGGTAAATGCTCAAGAAACCCCAGCAACCTCAGAAGGAACCTTAGGGTTCTATGGAACCATGCTTGACGAAGGATGCTATAGGGCAAGGGTCTTCAAACTATGGCCCTCCTGTTGTTCAGGAACTACAATTCTCATCATGCCTAGTCATGTCTGTGAAAGGCAGAGTTTTACAATGCCTCATGGGACGTGTAGTTCCGCAACAGCTGGAGGGCGGTAGTTTGAAGATATCTGCTATAGGGTCATGAAGAGAGGATATCTTTTTGTTCACTCTCTAGAAGAAAACTACTTGCACTTAGAAGGGTCTTGTGTGGTTTGAGGACCAGATTAAAAAATGTTCTGAGCAGTTCTGAGGCTTCTAATGACTTGCTAACTTGCTTATATTAGTGGTCAGTGGAAAATTTCCCCCTAGGCTTGGTGGCCAGTGTCAGGGGGAAATCAACCAACCACTGGTAATTGCTCAAGGAACCTCAGCAACCTTGGAAGGAACCCTAGGGTTCCATGGAACCATGGCTGACAAAGGTTTCTGTAGGGTCTTGGAGAAAAGATATCTTCTAAATCACTTTTTAGAAGAAAACTATTTGCACTTAGAAAGGTCATGTGGTTTGAGGACCAGATTAGAAAATGTCCCAAGTGGTACTGAGGCTTCTAATGAGTAAACCGCTAACTAACTTGTGTTCGGTTCTTCTCTATGTCGCTCCTTCTATCCAGCTTCTTTCTGCTGCCTCCAGGCCCCTGTGCTGTCTCCCGGCCCCCCTCATCCCTTGCAGCTTTCCCGGGTCCTCCTCCCTTTGGCTGCTGCGGGGGATATGTCAGGATGGAGAGCGGGAAAGGGGTAGATAGACATATAATTTACCGGTCCCTTCCTTGTCTGTATAGACATAGTCAGTGATTTGTACCGATCACTGACTCTTTCCATTGATAACTGAAGCATAGTAAAGGCTTTACTATGCTTGCATTTGTGAATGAACAGGAAGCCTCTGTACAGAGCTCTTCCTGTCCATTCATTCTATGCAGCTGAGATGGAGGTTGAGGGCTGTGTCCTCATTCTCCTTTCTTTGTCTTAAAGGTGAAACATCAGAGATCTGTTTAAACCCCTGCTTTCTCACCAAAGCCCCCCAATAGAGCGCCTAAAAAAAATAGAAAAAAAAATATATAAATAATGTTGTAAATAAACTGAAATGGTAAAAAAATAAACAGAAATAAAATAAATAACTACTGGCACCAGTGTTGGAACTACCAGGGTCACAAAGGTCGTATTTGGGACTGGGCCATGGTGTTCCGCCACCTGGCTTGGAGGGACAAACCCTGGTCAGGGGTCGGGGGGCCCTTCAGGGTTTCTTGTATCGGGGCCCTGAAGGTTCTAGTTACACCTCTGCAATCTGATAATAATTAATACTAGTTAATTTTCATCTTCAGAGGCTGATTTTCCTTGACCTTAGAAGTTGGAAGGTGGGAATATGTCTAAGCGTATATGTTCATGGGCTGAATGTGTATGTGGTTGTGGTGGATCATCAATCCCTTTATCCCATCCCCAATTTGAGGGCATTCCAAGCAGTTAAATTTGGCCGTGAACGTCCAAGTCTGCACAACCGGACATGATCGATCAATTTGCACTCGTTTGAAAAGGGAAACCACAACTGATAAATGGTCTGAGAATAGACTTCACAGGAAAGCACATGAGAGCAAAAAGAACAGAAAACACAGAAACACCACAGACAGATGTTAAGGAAGTATTAGAGATAAATAAAATAGGCTCACCCAGAATAGCACCGTGGTTCCTGAGAAGCAGAACCGTGCTGCCTTGCTAGTCAAAGGCAAAAAAGGCTCCATTTCCTGAAATAATCAAGCAAGCAGGCCACAATTCACCATGGAGTAAAGACCACACCACAAAAGGAGAATATAAGAAATATAGGACCAGAGCTGTGTGAAGATAAAAGCAGGACAGAAGCCATCTTGTTACTGTGCATGGAGCCTAATCGGCTCGGAGACAAATGGTGAACCCCGACCTGGAGAACACTTCCCATGGAAATCCCCAGCCGGACACTATGGTCCTTCAGGAACATCTGAACGTCTTTGTCAAATATTCACAATTTACTTAAATTTCTTGATGTTATTTTGTGCTCAACGTTGCGCCATGCAGCAGGTTTGATCTTTCCTTAGGCACACAGTTTGAATTTTTTTGAATTTTTGCCATTTTTAGACTTACAGGGTGAGTACACCCAAAATGTTTGCCTCTTGAGAACTTCTAAGTCCTATGCACTCAACTTTCCACGTCTGCCATAACTAGGATGTCCTGCTCTCCTCACTGGACTCTTCATTCCGTTTCTATAACGGAGAATGATGTGTGGAGTGGGACCATCCTAAAGTGGGCAAAAAAAGGTTATGGTAACGAATAACAATCTTGTTACTTCAGCTCTGGTTTGAAGCCGGAAGTGACCAGACTCCACTATGAATGAAATATAATGTACAAGTAGACTGACCCCTGAACATTTCATTCGTTTAGGGATGATTTATTCTGACTTATTTATTTTCTTGTAAAATTCAAGAACCATCAAGAAATGAATTTTCATTTCCGAGTCTTTTCACCCTATTCATAAAATAATCGTTGCACGAATGTCAGCAACATTTGTGCAACTTGAATGAAACCATGAACATTTTTGTAAGAGATAATTGCCTGTATCTTCAACGCCATCTAGTGGCCATATGCAGTATTGATATCTGAAATAGCGCATTGAGAAATCTATATTGCACTTTGGCCACTAGATGGAGCCAATGATACAGGAATTAATTTCTTACGAAAATTACGGTGACATTTAGTTCAGCTTACACAAATGCTTCTGAGATTTGTGCAAAAAATGTTTTGAAAATAGAATGATAT
This sequence comes from Lithobates septentrionalis, assembly GCA_037952835.1. Classification (NCBI taxonomy): domain Eukaryota; kingdom Metazoa; phylum Chordata; class Amphibia; order Anura; family Ranidae; genus Lithobates; species Lithobates septentrionalis. Next base: position 351,622 of record JBBDGP010004281.1, read on the forward strand.
GGGGCCTAACTACGGGATTTGCAATCCAGACTACAGAGGCAAGAGTGGATTCCTTTGTTTTAACAACAAAAAAAAAATTATATTTATATATATATATATATATATATATATATATATATATATATATATATATATATATATTATATTATATATATTATATATATTATATATATAATAATAAATACATAATATAGTAAAAAAAAGTTTTATATATTATAATATTATATATATATATATATATATATATATATTTTTTTTTTTTTATAATAAATATATATATATATATATATAAAATATAGTAGAAAAAAATGTTTTATATATTATTTTATATATATATATATATATATATATATATATATATATATATTTATTTTTAATTATTATTTGTTTCTCCACGGTAAATAAACAAAAGACAAAAGTTCAGATGAAGTAAAATGTACACATTCTACTCCATTTTTAAATTTAAAAAATGTTTTTATTTTTTTGGAAATACACCCCCACCCCCCTCGTACACACTATGCCCATGCACATTCTTCTGCCCACAACGCAATGCAAATTTAAAATCTCTTGAGCAACGCAACAAGATGGCCATCAGAGCACTTTTTACCCTTTCACACACCCGCAAGACATGAACGCCAGTGCCACCACCCTCTTCTTGCTCCCGTAGCGAAACCAACAGAAAACGTTAATCTGGTTAGTCATTGGTCGGCAGAGAGTTGGCTGAGCTTCCAGGGGCTCCTCTTACCCAGAAGAAAATGGCCGTCCAGCATAGCAAGAGCTTGCCACAGATATTGGCAGGACTTCGCTTTAATACCATTTCTAGTTCCTACAAATGTAGAAAGGCTGAATGTGTAACAAACCAGAACAACACATCAGAGACGGGGACCGCGGGACAAAGAACAAAGCAAAATATGTTAATTGTACCATGGATGACAGCACTCAATGGCACCTGTGATCTGTACACAATGGGGGCATCTAAGCTTCCTCCATACTGCAGAGCATCCATCTTTGTTAAAAAAAAATGCCAGGTATGGAGTTTATTACATAGTTATATTTTTTCAGCTTGGACCAATGTAACTCTGGAAATCACTGTAGTAGACACCATTACTACATTGCTGCTCCAGTGATCTCCACTAGCTTTATGAGCAGCTGCCCTACCGCATTCTAAATTCAAGAGGTTGACCATTCGGCATGGGCGCTATTCAAAAAAAGCTATTCACTTTGCTTTTTCTCAATGAATGCAAAGTGTTCTCGGATTGGACGAGGTGGATAGTATGACATCATCGCCCCACCTCGTCCAAGTAGGGAATGCTTTGCATTTATTCGGGAAATGCAAAGCCTTCTCTAAATGGCGCCCATGCCCAGTGGCTGATCTCCTGTGTTCACAATGCAGCTGGGCAGCCGCTTGGCATGAGACCTGGAAGCTAGTGGAGATCACTGGAGTAGCGGTATAGTAGCAGCAGTTTAGTGGTGGTGTAGTCGTGGTGTCTGCTACAGTAATTTCCAGCTCAGGGGTCTCAAACTGGCGCCCCTCCAGCTGTTGCAAAATACAAAGTCCCATCATGCCTCTTCCTGTGGGAGTCATGCTTGTAACTGTCAACCTTGCAATGCCTCATGGGAATTGTAGTTTTACAACAGTTGGGGGGCCACCAGTTTGAGACCTCCTGTTCTAGAGGGATCCCACAGGTATGGTATTTACATAGTTGGTGCAAGCGGGAACAATGTAATTATGTAAAAAAAATATCCATACTTGGAATTCATCTTTAAGGGTGGACATGCTTTGTGGAGTCAGCAACACGTGGACCAGTTTACATTTTTTGGCCAGTCCTGTGCCGCTCTACACAATAGATACATTGTAAACATATGAAGTCATTTATAACTGTTACAAAAATATTTTGTGCGTTTTACAGATCCATTACCTGAGGCTCCATCAGAGATGAAGTATAACAGAGATCCCGGGGATACCAAATATCTCCACTTCACTCAACTGCTGACCATCATCCTGACACCGACGGGGGGACAATGACCTGTCAGGATGTTGGAAGTTGAAGCTGCTAATTTAAAATCTGCAGGTATAGTTTTATATCGATATTTAAAGCCAATTTGTGCGTTCAGTTTAATCTTTTGCTGCCCCAGAAGCACCACCAGGGTGGGGTAACTCGTATACACAATATGGCCGCCCCCACTGTGACAAGATCAGAGATGGTAATAACCAACATAGTCAATGCTTTACAATAGAAAAAAAAATTGTAAGAGTTTAGAGCAAATAAAATACATAGGTCAGTCCGCCTAAACTTATTATTTCAGTCCTGGGTATTTACTAGAAGATTCAAACTACCCACCGGGCCCCCTTCCTCCTCCCGGGCCCCCTTCCTCCTCCCGGGCCCCCTTCCTCCTTCAGGGCCCCCTTCCTCCTCCCGGGCCCCCTTCCTCCTTCTGGGCCCCCTTCCTCCTTCCGGGCCCCCTTCCTCCTCCCGGGCCCCCTTCCTCCTCCCGGGCCCCCTTCCTCCTCCCGGGCCCCCTGGTGGTGAGGACATTGCACGGCATTTCCAAGTCACTGACAAGGATCCTTACTTCTGGGTTCTATGTGTAGTTTATAGAAGAATTCCAGGTATGGATATTGCTACATAGATACATTGTTCCAGCTTGGACCTACTATGTATACACCATCCTTGTCGGATCCCCTCTAGAAGCTGGAAATCACTGAAGAAGACACGGCTACTCCAGTGATCTCCACAAGCTTCTCCACAAGCACAACATATGCAACTGGTTTCGGTCCGAATATGAATATGAATATGTTTGGTTATTCGGAGATTTGGATGTATCCGAATCCCCACATGAAATAGTAATGAATTTCATTTCGTACATTTGTTTGATTTCTTTTCATATATTTGTTTTCTAATGAATTCCAAACTTTCGGAACAATTAGAATTTCGGATCAGTCAATCATTTTCTCATGTCAGGGTCATCGCTCATCCCCCCTCCTTTTCCTGACCTGCCGGGCTGCATGCTCAGATAAGGGTCTGGTATGGATTTTGGGGGGACCCCATGCCGTTTTTTTTTTTTTTTTTTGGTGTGGGCCTGGTATGGATTGGGGGGGGGGCCCCCACGCAGTTTTTTTTTTAATTTCTCATTGCCGGCATTGTCATGGTCAAAAGCGCCTCGCTGGCGGGCAAAAAGCGATGCTATTACAGCGGTAAAGTGCCGCTACAATTTGCAGCGCTTTACCGCTAACGCCCCAGTGTGAAAGTAGCCTTATGGACTCATAGAGCAAGACTCAAGAGCGAGCATACAGCAGTGCCCCTATAGCAAGTGGCTCGCTGTTGGGGGTCACTGGTCAAGGGGGAGGAGCCAGGAGCAGCGGCGGGGGGGGGGGATCTAGAAGAGGAGGATCTGGGATGCTCTATGCAAAACCATTACACAGAGCAGCTAAGTATGACAGGCTTGTTGTTAAATAAATAAATACAAATAAAATGAACCTTTAATGTCACTTTATAGGACTGAGATATCAGTTATAGGCAGACTGACCCCTAATTCTATATTTCATATTGATATTGACATTGGAAATGTGGTAATCCTGATCTGTGAAAAAAAGAATCGTGTTAGAATTCTGTGAAATGAGAATAAAATAAAATGTTATGTTTTATGAAGTGAATGACACCATTTATAGGAATCAACAGAAAGTGTTATTATAAGTGAAGGGCGATCTCCGGTCCAATCACTCCATCATAATACTGCGGGTGGAGGAAATGTGCAAAAATAAAAATATCATACAAATAAAATATTAGAAAATTAGACGGCAACATGTACCAAAGAGGCCAGGAGAGGACTAAATCCAATATGAATTTTTAAATTGAAACTATTATTATATTGATATTTACATGCGGACCACCATAGGTAACCCCCCCCCCCCCACATGTGACGCTGAACCTCCATGATTGAAAGAACTGAAATCCAAGAGGAGAGGAGGCGGTACAGCTTTGCAAGACTAAAGGGAAGGTCGGAGGTCAAATTTAAAGGCAGCCATTAAAAAGAAATGTAATGTTCTACATATGTTAACCACTTGAAGAACAGGCCTTTTCTGGCACTTGATGTTTACAAGCAGGGATGGGTGAATGGTTCGGCCCAAGTATGAGTTTGAGGCCAAACACTTGACTGTTTGGCTATTCGCCAAACACCCGAATTTGCAGGGCGTTCGCCCCGATGAAACACCCTGCGGTGCCATGCGCGGTGCACAGTGCATTCTGCACCCTGATTGGACAAAGCAGCGTAAGGTGGATGTTAAGGAGCGGGACCGGGAAGCGGGCCGCGGAGTCCTTAACAACTGAAGAGTCATCAGCTGTCATTGGATTTCCTGCTGACAGCTGAATAAAAAACAAAAAAGTGCCGGTAAAAAAAGAATAAAAAAAAAAAGAGAAAGAAACGGCATGGGTCCGCCCCCCCCCCCCCCCTCGGGTCTGGAGCAAGCACCCCCACCCCTCCTGAACCATACCAGGTCACATGCCCTCAACATGGGGGAGTGGGTGCTTTGGGGCGGGGGGGCTTACTTGGAACCCCCAAACATGATATTTTTTTTTTTTTTTTTAGCAGAGACTCTAGGGAATAAAATGGCAATTGTTGCAATCATTTATGTCACACTGTATTTGCGCAGCAGTTTTTTTCTAATGCAATTTTTTTTTGAGAAAAAATACACTTCAATTAATTAATTAAAAAAAAAAAACACTATATATACACCCCCAATTTTTTTTGTAAAATATGAAAGAAAAAGTTATACCGAGTAAATAGATAACTCTTTAAAATTGCACACACTTGTGGAATGGTGACAAACTACAATACTTAAAAAATCTACTGTCTTTTAGCGGTAGTATTCGGCCGCTAGCAGGGGGCGGTTTACCCCCCTGCTAGCGGCCAAGAAAGGGTTAAAACCACTGCAAAGCGCTATGCCGGCGGTATAGCCGCGCTGCCCCATTAATGCCAATGGGCAGGAGCGGTGAAGGAGCGGTATACACTCTGCTCCTTCACCGCCCCAAAGATGCTGCTAGCAGGACTTTTTTTACGGTCCTGCCAGCGTACCGCTCCAGTGTGAGAGCCCTCGGGGCTTTCACATTGGAGACACTGCAGCAGCTCTTTCAGGGCGCTTTGCAGGCGCTATTTTTAGCGCTGTAGCGCCTGCAAAACGCCTCAGTGTGAAAGGGGTCTCACAGAGGAGGTCTAGCGCTAGAATTATTGCTCTCGCTGTAATGTTTGCGGTGATACCTCACATGTGTGGTGCCGTTTACATATGAGTTCACTTCTGCACGTGAGCATGGGGGCGCTTTTTTTTTTTCTTATTTTGTTTTTTTTTTTTTTTTTAAATGGTTTCTTTTTTTTTTATTACTTTTATTCCTATTACAAGGAACATCCCTTGTAATAGAAATAAGGATAACAGGAGAGATCTGGGGTCAAAAAGACCCCAAATCTAATCCTCTACCTTTAAAAGCAAGAGAGCAAAAAAATGTGATCTTTTGCTTTGGAAAAAAAAAATTGTTCCCTTTCGCCATAGACCGGAAGTGACGTCGCTCCAGTCCTCCAAGGCCATAGAGGCAATCAGAGACAATCTGATCTCTTTCCGGCTCTGTGACCAGCCGGCCGCACTGTCAGATTGTTTCTCGCGCACGGTGGTAAAAATGGTAAGCCCAAGAAACACTGGCAAGCGGTGGGAGGAGGGGGACGTCCCCTCCCGCTGTTTCTGAAAAGCCATCCAGTGGCTAATGAGCCGCCCAGACTGCTTTCATTAAAAAAAAAAAAATACCGGGGGTTATGGCTGATAACTTCAGCCATAACCACAATAAACTACTTCAAAGCCCCAACCTATATTTATGTATTGCAGTCGGCAAGTGAAAAACTTGCTTTACTCATGTGGGAAAAATGCAGGAGTGTTTATGTACCGGGGGAGGGCGCTATAGAGAGGTCTAGTCTGCAGATTTTGTCATTTCTCAGCCAGTTGGTGGATTTTTAGACAGAATGTTGTCTGAATAAAAAGGAGCTGCCACCTCCCATGGCTTGTATTAGAATAAGAATGCAGCCAATTAAATCAATTAGATTTGGTGACATCATAGAGAATTGCTCCGCTTGCTCATATTTGGAACACCCGTCTCCTGCCACCTCTGGTTTGTACATGTTACAGGTACACGTTACTACAGGGAGATACATTGTTACATATGACCGGTCATGGCACACGCACTGATATTACCTGAGTGACTGGGTTCTTCTTCTTGTGGGTACATTTGGCTTCATACTCCGGCCGCAGCTGAAGTTGCTGCTGTTCCTCCTCAAAGTCAACCAAATCCCATTCATACTCCAACCGTGCCTGCCTCCGCTTCCAGAACTCCAGGAATAAAGTCACTGCAAAGCCACAGAACCCCACATCAACCAATCACTGATCAACCAGACCCCCAAGTTTTAGGGAGTCGTTTTTCTGGGACCCCCAAGTGTCGGTATGTTAGTGTTCTGGATCCTCAAGTGTCAGGGTGTCATTGTTCTGGACCCCCAAGTGTCAGTGTGTCATTGTTCTGGGACCCCCAAGTGTCAGTGTGTCATTGTTCTGGACCCTCAAGTGTCAGTGTGTCATTGTTCTGGACCCCCAAGTGTCAGTGTGTCATTGTTCTAGGACCCCAAGTGTCAGTGTGTCATTGTTCTGGACCCTCAAGTGTCAGTGTGTCATTGTTCTGGACTCTCAAGTGTCAGTGTGTCATTGTTCTGGACCCCCAAGTGTCAGTGTGTCATTGTTCTGGACCCCCAAGTGTCAGGGTGTCATTGTTCTGGACCCCCAAGTGTCAGTGTGTCATTGTTCTGGACCCTCAAGTGTCAGGGTGTCATTGTTCTGGACCCCCAAGTGTCAGTGTGTCATTGTTCTGGGACCCCCAAGTGTCAGGGTGTCATTGTTCTGGACCCTCAAGTGTCAGTGTGTCATTGTTCTGGACCCCCAAGTGTCAGTGTGTCATTGTTCTAGGACCCCAAGTGTCAGTGTGTCATTGTTCTGGACTCTCAAGTGTCAGGGTGTCATTGTTCTGGACCCCCAAGTGTCAGTGTGTCATTGTTCTGGACCCTCAAGTGTCAGGGTGTCATTGTTCTGGACCCCCAAGTGTCAGTGTGTCATTGTTCTGGGACCCCCAAGTGTCAGGGTGTCATTGTTCTGGACCCTCAAGTGTCAGTGTGTCATTGTTCTGGACCCCCAAGTGTCAGTGTGTCATTGTTCTAGGACCCCAAGTGTCAGTGTGTCATTGTTCTAGGACCCCAAGTGTCAGTGTGTCATTGTTCTGGACTCTCAAGTGTCAGCGTGCCATTGTTCTGGACCCTCAAGTGTCAGTGTGTCATTGTTCTGGACCCCCAGTAAAGGTAACTTTTCAAAGTCACTTACCCCATATCCCCATGAATATTGCGAAAAACAGAGTGGCCACATTATCAAATAGGTGGGAGTACTGGGGGGAAAGAAAACATTGATTAGGGTGGAGTATTGGCATTGGGTATAATGTGATTGGTGGAGGTTGGTGGGGGTGGGATTACCTGGGAAGGTTCACAGGTGGTGTTTAATCTCCAGAATTCACAGCGTTGGTCACACAGGGGGCACATGATGATCTGACCACCAATGGTGTTATCACAAATTTCTTTACTGCAGACAAAACAACAATGAATGGTATAAGGCCATCAGTCAATCAGCACTTTACAACAACAGAGTCTTCTGCCCCTCCTCGTATTATTCTGCACAATAAAGGACATAGTGGCTCAGTTGCCGGATACCAGATTCAGTAAATTAAGTCACTGATCTGGAACAAGCATGCATCCAGTAAAGGATCCCTTGGTTTGGATTGTAGGAAAATCATTGCGTTATAAAAATGTAGTTGACCCAACCAATCCCTGAGATTCTTTGGTAGATGATAAATATTTAGAAAACTTTTCCAGAAGTTTCTTCACCTCCTAGGCTTCTGCCCGGAAAGAAGAAGGTCTTCCCAAAGCAGTTATTTTTCAATCAGGGATTTGTGTAACCCTAGGGTTCCTCCGGAGGTATCTAGGAGTTCCTTAAGTTGTGGATGATGGACCTCCAATCTAATGGAGAGTACATAGATCAATGTCCAAAACCACTTGGCAGAACCATCTGCAGTAGGTAATGTACATATTTAGAGAACTTTTCCAGAGGGTCCCTGACCCTGCAGAGGGTTCTTCACCTCCTCAACCTCTGCCTGTCTGGAGAAGAGGTCTTCCCACAGTAGTTATTTTTAATCAGGAAGGTAAAAACAAAAATTGCGCTTACACTAATAAATATAAGCTGCGACTAGAAAGTAGTAAACCATAAATCAGACCCTGTCACCTTTTTCACTTGGTGTCAGAAAAACTTGTCAAAAATGATTCATGCAGATAGCAGAGGAAGGGGGCAGCAGACAGCAATGCCACTTAGTGCTCCGGACTGAGACAAGCACACACTATAGAGGGATATGCTTTGTTCATATTTCATGTCTGAGGTTTACAACCACTTTAAGAACACTGTGCCTGCTCTTACAGGGTCATAGATCTGTCTGGCTGCTCCCAGGAGTTTACTACTAAAGGACCTAAAAACAACAATCTCACCAAAAAGCAACACATTTCACTCTACAAACAGCAGCATGTAGCGGTGCACGGTCCTGTGTTGTAATGCATTTTTGTGCGATTGTTGCAGACAATTTTATGCAATGTATCCTCCACTAAAGCCTTCGCTGATCAATGCAGGTCAATGCACATGGTGTGAATAAGCCTTTTAAGAGGATCTTTCATCCTTAAAACTTAAATGTTATTTAACTAATGTTAGGTCGCGCTTTTGCAGAACTGGTTCTATTTTACCCAAAATTGTCCAATTTCCCATTTTTTACTGAAGCCAATTCGAACCTTTTTTAAACTTAGAAAAGGAGTTTATTTTTATCACTTGTATTGTCAGCTTGGCGTTTTCATCCATTAGAAGTAGTGCAGATATCGTGATCTGCTATTGTTTCCTGATGATGAATAGGGATGAGCCGAACACCCCCCGGTTCGGTTCGCACCAGAACCCGCGAACGGACCGCAAGTTCGCACGAACGTTAGAACCCCATTGACGTCTATGGGACTCGAACGTTCGAAATCAAAAGTGCTCATTTTAAAGGCTAATTTGCATGGTATTGTCCTAAAAAGGGTGTGGGGACCCGGGTCCTACCCCAGGGGACATGTATCAATGCAAAAAAAACTTATAAAAACGGCCGTTTTTTCGGGAGCAGTGATTTTAATGATGCTTAAAGTAAAAAAAAAAAAGTGAAATATTCCTTTAAATATCGTACCTGGGGGGTGTCTATAGTATGCCTGTAAAGTGACGCGTGTTTCCCATGTTTAGAACAGTCCCTGCACCAAATGTCATTTTTAAAGGAAAAAATCTCATTTAAAACTGCTTGCGGGTTTAATGTCATGTCGGGTCATGGCAATATGGATGAAAATCAGTGAGACAAACGGCATGGGTACCCCCCAGTCCATTACCAGGCCCTTTGGGTCTTGTATGGATATTAAGGGGAACCCCGCACCCAAATTAAAATAAGGAAAGGTCCCTATATACTCTGAACAGCAGTATACAGGCGGTGCAAACAAGACAGGGACTGTAGGTTTGTTGTTAAGTAGAATCTGTTTGTAATTTTGAACATTTTTAACTTGTTTAGCTCCAGCCAAAAAATCTTTTCTAAGCTTTTTGGAAAACATAGGGAAGGGTTATCACCCCTGTGACATTTGTTTTGCGTCTTTCCTCCTCTTCAGAAGATTTCACCTCACTTTTTTGTCCCAATGAAAAATGTTTTTTGAAAATTTGGGTTTTTTTGTGGAACAAGGATTGGAAAGCATCAGTGGAAAGGAGAAATTGTTTTCCCATATTAACTCTTACATGAGAGAATTTCCCTTCCTAGGGGTAGATTTCATCTCACTTCCTGTTGTCTCCTTCCGTTTGCAAGTAGGAGTCGTTTGTAAGTTAGATGTTTGAAAGTAGGGTCCTGCCCTATATACTCAGCAGAAATTTGGGCCTTAGGTGTTGCTGTGGCCAAAACACTGTAAGCCCTCACAGGGCCCTGCTGTGAAATATTAGATCAAGAATTGTAATTACATGCCCCTGTTGAACAGGAGCTGAAAAATTAGGCCTTAGGCACTGGTGCTGGTGCCACAACACTGCAACCCCTCACAGACACTCTAGTTGGAACGCAGGAACGAGCCCTGCTGCAAAGTATTGCATCAAAAATTGTAATTACACGCCCCTGTTAGACAGGGGCAGAAAAATTGGGCCTTAGGCACTGGTGCTGGTGCCACAACACTGCAACCCCTCACAGACACTCTAGTTGGAACGCAGGAACGAGCACTGCTGCAAAGTATTGCATCAAAAATTGTAATTACACGCCCCTGTTAGACAGGGGCAGAAAAATTGGGCCTTAGGCACTGGTGCTGGTGCCACAACACTGCAACCCCTCACAGACACTCTAGTTGGAACGCAGGAACGAGCACTGCTGCAAAGTATTGCATCAAAAATTGTAATTACACGCCCCTGTTAGACAGGGGCAGAAAAATTGGGCCTTAGGCACTGGTGCTGGTGCCACAACACTGCAACCCCTCACAGACACTCTAGTTGGAACGCAGGAACGAGCCCTGCTGCAAAGTATTGCATCAAAAATTGTAATTACACGCCCCTGTTAGACAGGGGCAGAAAAATTGGGCCTTAGGCACTGGTGCCACAACACTGCAACCCCTCACAGACACTCTAGTTGGAATGCAGGAACGAGCCGTGCTGCAAAGTATTACATCAAAAATTGTAATTACACGCCCCTGTTATACAGGGGCTGAAAAATTGTGCCTTAGGCACTGGTGGTGGCGCCCAGAACCAAAAATGTTCTTGCAAGCTATCAGCGTGATGATTGAGGAGGAAGAGGATAACTACTCAGGGATAGTCACTCAGCATCAGCATAGGCAGTCTTTGAAGGGATCTGAAAAAAATTATTCAGTTACATCAGCATCAGGTGCTTGGTAGCTGGTGGTGATCCAAGACTGATTCATTTTTATGAAGGTCAGCCGATCGACCGAGTCAGTGGACAGACGCACCCTGTGATCGGTTACCACGCCTCCAGCAGCACTGAATGTGCGTTCCGAAAGAACGCTGGATGCAGGACAGGCCAGTAGCTCAATTGCATACTGTGCAAGCTCTGGCCAGTGATCCATCCTCAAGACCCAGTAACCCAGAGGATTTTCGGTGGGAAAGGTGTCCAAGTCTGATCTTGCCCCTAGGTATTCCTGCACCATGTAAAACAGACGCTGGCGATGGTTGCTGGAACCGATCATACCTTGGGGCTGCGGACCAAAAAATTGTCTGAACGCATCGGTCAGACGGCCACCTTCTCCACCGCTCCTTCTTTGACTGACCGAAGCCTCAGCAACACGTTGTCCAGAAACAGGAGTTTGTAACCTCCCAGTCTCTGGGAACGCGTTGCACAGACCTTTCTGCAAGGCCTCCCGAAGATGTTTCATCCTCTGCTCCCTCTGCGATGGCAAGATAAGGTCCGCAACCTTACCCTTGTAACGTGGATCAAGGAGGGTTGCCAGCCAGTATTGGTCCTTCTCCTTGATACCACGAATACGAGGATCCTTACGCAGGCTTTGCAGGATCAGGGAGGCCATGCAGCGTAGGTTTGCTGAGGCATTCGGTCCGGAGTCCTCTGGGTCACTAAGGACAACAACGTCCGCAGCCACCTCCTCCCAGCCACGTACAAGTCCATGTGTTCCTTGGGACTGATCCCTTAAAGACTGCTGATGCTGAGTGCCAGGCTCCACCTCCATACTGACACAATCTTCCTCCTCCTCCTCCTCGTCCTCTTCCTGTGTGATCGGCGGGCACGCAGGAACACTGTCTGGATAAAGGGGGCCTTGAGAGCTAAGGAAGTCCTCCTCTTCCTGCCTCTGTTCTGCCTCAAGTGCCCTGTCCATTATTCCACGCAGCGTGTGCTCCAACAGGTGGACAAGGGGGACAGTGTCACTGATGCATGCACTGTCAGTGCTCACCATCCTCGTGGCCTCCTCGAATGGTGACAGGACAGTGCATGCATCCCTGATCATGGCCCACTGGCGTGGGGAAAAAAAACCAAGGTCCCCTGACCCTGTCCTGGTGCCATAGTCGCACAGGTACTCATTTATGGCCCTCTGCTGCGTGTGCAGCCGCTGCAGCATGGCCAATGTCGAGTTCCACCTGGTGGGCATGTCACAGATTAGGCGGTTCTTGGGCAGGTTAAACTCCTTTTGGAGGTCCGTCAGCCGAGCACTGGCATTATATGACCGGCGGAAATGCACACAGACTTTCCTGGCCTGCCTCAGGACATCCTGTAAGCCCGGGTACCTGCCCAAGAACCGCTGCACCACCAAGTTAAGGACGTGAGCCAAACAGGGCACATGGGTCAGTTGTCCCTGTCGGAGGGCAGAGAGGAGGTTGGTGCCATTGTCGCAAACCACCATTCCTGCCTTAAGTTGGCGTGGCGTCAACCACCTCTGAACCTGCCCCTGCAGAGCTGACAGAACCTCTGCCCCAGTGTGGCTCCTGTCCCCCAAGCACACCAGCTCAAGCACCGCATGGCATCTTTTGGCCTGCGTACTTGCGTAGCCCCTTGAACGCCTACGGAGCACCGCTGGTTCCGAGGAAGAGGCCATGGAGGAAGAAGAAGAGGAGGGGGTGGAGGAGAGAGGTGTGTCACAATCAGCATTTTGGAGGCGTGGTGGCGGAACAACCTCCAACACTACTGCACCTTGTCCTGCATCCTTCCCAGCTGCCAGCAGAGTCACCCAATGCGCCGTGAAACTTAAGTAACGTCCCTGTCCATGCCTGCTGGACCATGAGTCAGCGGTAATATGCACCTTACCGCTGACCGCCCTGTCCAGCGAGGCATGGACATTGCCTTCCACATGCCGGTAGAGAGCTGGAATCGCCTTCCGTGAGAAAAAGTGGCGTTTGGGTACCTGCCACTGAGGAACCGCACATTCCACAAACTCACGGAAGGGGGCAGAGTCTACCAACTGAAAAGGCAGCAGTTGAAGTGCTAGCAATTTTGCCAAGCTAGCATTCAACCGCTGGGCATGTGGATGGCTGGGAGCAAACTTCTTTCGGCGGTGCAGCAGCTGGGGCAGGGAAATTTGCCTGGTACAATCTGGCGTCGGTGTACCAAAAGCAGATTGCCCACAAGTACTTGGCTGTGACACACCTAATTCTACACCTTCATTCCTCTCACTGCAGGTCTCAGAGAGGACTGAAGGTCTAGTGGGGTTGGAAATCTCAGCTGATGATGAGGAGCAAGGAGAGATCCTCTTTGTTCTTTGGTGTGGGTCTTTTAGATACGCTTGCCAACGAACTGCATGGCAGGTCAACATATGTCTGGTCAAGCATGTGGTACCCAAGCGGGAGATGTTTTGGCCACGCGAGATACGCTTGAGACATATGTTGCAAATAGCAGCGGTGCGATCTGATGCACTCGTCTCAAAAAAGGCCCACACCAAAGAACTTTTTGAATAACGCGCAGAGACTGCAGCGCCCTGCACATGTGGAGCTTTGGGGTGTGATGCAGTCAATGTGCTGCCCTTAGGCTGGCCCCTGGAGGGCATCCTGCCTCGTTGGTGATGTGCCACCTCCTCCTCCTCCTCCTCCTCCTCCTCTCTCCTATCAGGCACCCACGTTGAGTCAGTGACCTCATCATCCCCTCCCTCCTCATCACTGGAGCAAACCTGGCAGTATGCTGCAGCAGGGGGAGCATGACTGCCAGATTGCTGTCCTTCTTGGGCACCCCCTCTGTCCGTGCTCATGTTACTGCCTTCATCGAGCTCAGTATCATCATCAGAGCCTTCCAAACGCTGGGCATCCTCCTGGAGCATGTACCCAACACTGTGGTCAAACAGTTCGAGGGAATCCTCATGAGGACATGGTGGAGCTAGGGAAGGAGTCACTGATGACATTGAGCTGAGGGAAGAGGCCGCTGCTTTGCCAGACAAAGCACCCTGGGCATGGGTGAGAGAGGATGAGGAGGATGAGGACGGCTTGGTCATCCACTCGACCAAGTTTTCCGCATGTTGCGGCTCAACACGGCCAGCTGCCGAAAAAAAGGCCAAGCGTGTCCCATGGCCACGTGCTGATGAGGATGCACCGTCTCCACGACCAGCACTAGACACAGAGCCTGCTTGCCCTCTCTTATTGGCTTGTGACTGTCTGCCTCTCCTTCTTGGCCTTCCAGACATACTAATGGCCTGTAGCTGCACTAAGCTGGGATAGAACACCTGTAATTTTCTTCAGGTAGCTTTATATACTGTAACCAGACAAGCCTGCCTGTCAGTAGGAAGATAACAGGAACGGATCTAGCTGAACACTGTGAGCAGGACACACTGTACTAAATGTAAATAGTCTAGCTGCCTGACCGTGGTACTAATAGGATCAAATAGAACACCTGTAATTTTCTTAAGGTAGCTTTATATACTGTAACCAGACAAGCCTGCCTGTCAGTAGGAAGATAACAGGAACGGATCTAGCTGAACACTGTGAGCAGGACGCACTGTACTAAATGTAAATAGTCTAGCTGCCTGACCGTGGTACTAATAGGATCAAAAAGAACACCTGTAATTTTCTTAAGGTAGCTATATATACTGTAACCAGACAAGCCTGCCTGTCAGTAGGAAGATAACAGGAACGGATCTAGCTGAACACTGTGAGCAGGACACACTGTACTAAATCTAAATAGTCTAGCTGCCTGACCGTGGTACTAATAGGATCAAATAGAACACCTGTAATTTTCTTCAGGTAGCTTTATATACTGTAACCAGACAAGCCTGCCTGTCAGTAGGAAGATAACAGGAACGGATCTAGCTGAACACTGTGAGCAGGACGTACTGCACTAAATGTATATAGCAGGAACGGATCTAGCTGAACACTGTGAGCAGGACGCACTGCACTGAATGTAAATAGCAGGAACGGATCTAGCTGAACACTGTGAGCAGGACGCACTGCACTGAATGTAAATAGCAGGAACGGATCTAGCTGAACACTGTGAGCAGGACGCACTGCACTAAATGTAAATACCAGGAACGGATCTAGCTGAACACTGTGAGCAGGACGCACTGCACTGAATGTAAATAGCAGGAACGGATCTAGCTGAACACTGTGAGCAGGACGCACTGCACTAAATGTAAATACCAGGAACGGATCTAGCTGAACACTGTGAGCAGGACGCACTGCACTGAATGTAAATAGCAGGAACGGATCTAGCTGAACACTGTGAGCAGGACGCACTGCACTAAATGTAAATAGCAGGAACGGATCTAGCTGAACACTGTGAGCAGGACGCACTGCACTGAATGTAAATAGCAGGAACGGATCTAGCTGAACACTGTGAGCAGGACGCACTGCACTAAATGTAAATAGCAGGAACGGATCTAGCTGAACACTGTGAGCAGGACGCACTGCATTAAATGTAAATAGTCTAGATAGAAGATAACAGGAACGGATCTAGCTAAACTGAATACAGTGTATATATATATATGCAACACCTGGGATGCATATATATACACAATACACTGTAAGTGCAGCTAACTGACTGACTGTTCTGCCTAATCTATCTAACTCAAATCAAATGACACTGTCTCTCTCTCTCTCTAAGCACACCGGAACACACACTACACAGGGCCGCCGTGCAGGCGGCCTTATATAGTGTGGGGTGTGTACTAAATTCCCTGAGCCATAATTGGCCAAAGCCACCCTGGCTTTGGCCAATTACAGCTCTCTCTACTGACGGCGCTGTGATTGGCCAAGCATGCGGGTCATAGTGCATGCTTGGCCAATCATCAGCCAGCAATGCACTGCGATGCCGCAGTGAATTATGGGCCGTGACGCGCCACACGAATTTGGCGCGAACGGCCCATATCGTTCGCAATTCGGCGAACGACCGAACAGCCGATGTTCGAGTCGAACATGGGTTCGACTCGAACACGAAGCTCATCCCTAATGATGAATGATCTCACCTGCTGATACTGTCATCCATCGTTATCCAGCCGTACAGAAAGCAAAAAAACCCAACAACAGCCGCGAAGAACAGCATTTCCGTATAGAAGCCCAGCCAAGCAAAGTAGATACCGATCTTCTCCCCGTAATATTTCCTGCAGAGAGAAATAAACACTAAACCATAGAAAGGAAGGCTGCCAGAAGAGGGATTACAAAGACGAAACGAGTTCTCCTGAACCTCTACAAAGTTCTCAGTGCTTCGGGTGAGGAACTTTTACAATATCAATACCTACGTGTGTTATAGTACCTATACTGAATATGTGTGTTATAGTACCTCTACTGAATATGTGTGTTATAATACCTATACGTATGTGTGTTATAGTACCTATACTGAATATGTGTGTTATAATACCTATACGTATGTGTGTTATAGTACCTATACGTATGTGTGTTATAGTACCTATACTGAATATGTGTGTTATAATACCTATACGTATGTGTGTTATGCCGCGTACACACGGTCGTACTTTTCGTCTACAAAAGTCCAACGGACGCTGACGGACTAAAGCTGGCTGGTAATCCGATCGTGTGTGGGCTTCTCCGGACTTTCAACGTACTTTTTTAGCCTCAAATCCGACGTACTTTAGATTTGAAACATGCTTTAAAACTTTACTTCGTAACTACGACGGACCCCGAAATCCGCTCGTCTGTGTGCTAGTCCGACGGACAAAAAGCCACGCTAGGGCACCTATTGGCTACTGGCTATGAACTTCCTTATTTTAGTCCGGTGTACGTCATCACGTACGAATCCGACCGACTTTTGTGTGGTCGTGTGTAGGCAAGTCCGTTCGTTAGAAAGTAGGCCGCAAGTCCGCCGCAAGTCCGCCGAAAGTCTGCCGGAAGTCTGTCGGAAAGGCTGTCTGACTTTTGTAGACGAAAAGTACGACCGTGTGTACGCGGCATTATAGTACCTATACTGAATGTGTGTTATAATACCTATACGTATGTGTGTTATAGTACCTATAAGTATGTGTGTTATAGTACCTATACTGAATATGTGTGTTATAATACCTATACGTATGTGTGTTATAGTACCTATACTGAATATGTGTGTTATAATACCTATACGTATGTGTGTTATAGTACCTATACTGAATATGTGTGTTATAATACCTATACGTATGTGTGTTATAGTACCTATACTGAATATATGTGTTATAATACCTATACGTATGTGTGTTATAGTACCTATACTGAATATGTGTGTTATAATACCTATGTGTGTTATAGTACCTATACTGAATATGTGTGTTATAATACCTATACGTATGTGTGTTATAGTACCTATACTGAATGTGTGTTATAATACCTATACGTATGTGTGTTATAGTACCTATAAGTATGTGTGTTATAGTACCTATACTGAATGTGTGTTATAATACCTATACGTATGTGTGTTATAGTACCTATAAGTATGTGTGTTATAGTACCTATACACATGTGTGTTATAGTACCTATTCGTATGTGTGTTATAGTACCTATTCGCATGTGTGTTATAGTACCTATACGTATGTGCTATAGTACCTATACGTATGTGTGTTATAGTGCCTATACTGTAGATGTGTATGGTATAGTACCTATACGTATGTGTGTTCTAGTACCTATACATATGTGTGTTATAGTACCCATAAGTATGTATATTATAGTACCTATACTGTAGATGTGTATGGTATAGTACCTATAAGTATGTGTGTTATAGTACCTATACTGAATATGTGTGTTATAATACCTATACGTATGTGTGTTATAGTACCTATACTGAATATGTGTGTTATAATACCTATACGTATGTGTGTTATAGTACCTATACTGAATATGTGTGTTATAATACCTATACGTATGTGTGTTATAGTACCTATACTGAATATATGTGTTATAATACCTATACGTATGTGTGTTATAGTACCTATACTGAATATGTGTGTTATAATACCTATACGTATGTGTGTTATAGTACCTATACTGAATATGTGTGTTATAATACCTATACGTATGTGTGTTATAGTACCTATACTGAATGTGTGTTATAATACCTATACGTATGTGTGTTATAGTACCTATAAGTATGTGTGTTATAGTACCTATACTGAATGTGTGTTATAATACTTATAGGTACTATAACACACATACGTATAGGTATTATAACACACATTCAGTATAGGTACTATAACACACATACTTATAGGTACTATAACACACATACGTATAGGTATTATAACACACATTCAGTATAGGTACTATAACACACATACGTATAGGTATTATAACACACATATTCAGTATAGGTACTATAACACACATACGTATAGGTATTATAACACACATACGTATAGGTATGTGTGTTATAGTACCTATACACATGTGTGTTGTAGTACCTATACACATGTGTGTTATAGTACCTATTCGTATGTGTGTTATAGTACCTATACGTATGTGCTATAGTACCTATACGTATGTGTGTTATAGTGCCTACACTGTAGATGTGTATGGTATAGTACCTATACGTATGTGTGTTCTAGTACCTATACATATGTGTGTTATAGTACCCATAAGTATGTATATTATAGTACCTATACTGTAGATGTGTATGGTATAGTACCTATATGGATGTGTGTTATAGTACCTATACGTAGATGTGTTATAGTACCTATGTGTGTTATGGGTACTATAACACACATACATATAGGTACTATAACACATCTACGTATAGGTACTATAACACACATCCATATAGGTACTATAAGTATGTGTTTTAGTGCTTATACTGTAGATGTGTATAGTATAGTACCTATACATATGTGTGTTATAGTACCTATACGTATGTGTGTTATAGTACTTATACATATGTGTGTTATAGTACCTATACATATGTGTGTTATAGTACCTATACGTAGGTGTGTTATAGTGCCTATACTGTATATGTGTGTGGTATAGTACCTCTACGTATGTGTGTAATAATGCCCATAAGTGTGTGTGTTATAGAGCCTATACTTTACATACAGTATGTGTGTTATAGTACCTATACTTATGTGTGTTATAGTGCTAATCTCTGTATTTCAAGTTACTTATTTGAATTAAAAGTAGATTATTTTTCTTACATCTCCACCTAGTCACTCACCTGATGAGGTCCAGTGGCTGCTCCTTGTAGAACTTGCCAAACCTGGCCCAGTGCGTGTATAATGTGTACCTCTCATTCATACACTTTGTGTCCTCAGACTTCTTCCAGTACTGGCACTGCCGGAACAAAACACAGCACAATCAGCCACAACGGAGAACACCAAACAATTATACTGAATGGATCATGACATAAAGTGCTACATTTTCAAGAGGGTTTGCAATGGCCAACAGACACTTTATGGTCAAAGTATGTGGATGCCCCTCCCCAAAAAGATGAGGTTTAGTCGTTTCCATTGAAGGGTACTGTGAATACTACACTGTAAGACATGTAACTGTAAAGACATTGTAGACCATTCTGTTCTTCCAATCTTGTGGTAACAGTTTGGTGAAGACCCTTTTCTGTTCCACCATGACTGTGCTCCTGTGTACAAAGCCAGCTCCATAAAGACATGGATTGACCAGTTTGGTGTGGAGGAACTCAAGTGGGTTTCAGAGTCCTGACCCTACTGATCGCCTTTGGGATATAATGGAATGAGCCAGATCATCTCATCCAACATCTCCATAAAGACATTGTTTGACCAATTTGTTGTGGAGGAACTTGAATGTCCTGCACACAGCCCAAACTTCAACCCTACTAAACACCATTGGGATGAATCGGAAAACAAACCAGTTCTTCTCAATCAACATCTTCATAAAGACGTGATTTGAGGAGTTTGGTGTGGAGAAACGAGTGTCCTTCAGAGCCTTGACCTCAATTCTATTGATGTCTGAACCTGCGAGCTCTGCTGTGTCTGGCAATGTCTCTTCTTGCTGGGCTACCTGAGCTGCTGGACAGCTCCCTGCCTGATCTCTTAAGAGAACCTTGTCTTGTGTCTTTTTTCTCTTGAAACCTTTGCTCCTCCCATGAACTTCTTATTTAAGACATGCTTTTGCACTGTTTGCCAGATTATTGTGCTCTCTCCAGCAAATATCTCGCTTATGTCACTCCTGCTGCCATCCGTATATTTGCTACCTCTTGTTACTGACCTTTGGCTTGTTCCTCAACTATTCTTCTGCTTGATACCAACCTGCAACCAATTGTTACTGACCTTTGGCTTGCTTACTGACTACGCCTTTGTGTGATCCCTACCTGCTATATCTGGTACTGGACCTCAGCTTACTCAGCTCCTGGTGGGGTAATCCTGAGGACCGCCACCTGGTACAAACATACAGCAAAACCCATCTCCACCATCAGGAGCTCTGGTGAGTACCGGTTAGTGCTATAGCTATTGGTCTCCAAGCCTGACCCGTGACAACAGAACACCTTTAAGAGAACTTGGCACACCGATTGTGAGCCAGGTCTTCTCATCCAACATAAGTACCGGATTTCATAAATGGGCACAGATTCCCACAGACACCCTCAAAAATCTTATGGAAAGTCTACCCAGAAAACTAGAGCCTGGTATAGGGGATGCCAGGAAAAGAGGAGGGGTTGGAATCCATATTAGGGGCCATGATTCTGGAATGGTAGGTCCAACATACACTATATTGCCAAAAGTCTTTATGGACCTCGATTTGTGCACTGGTCCAAATCATTTGGTGGAGGAGGGGTTTGGTGTGGGGGTTGTTTTTCAGGGGTTGGGCTTGGCCTCTTAGTTCCAGTGAAGGGAACTCTTAAGGCGTCAGCATATCAAGACATTTTTAACAATTTCATGCTCCCAATTCTGTGGGAGCAGTTTGGGGACGGCCCCTTCCTGTTCCAACATGACTGCGCCCCAGTGCACAAAGCAAGGTCCATAAAGACATGGATGAGTGAGTTTGGGGTGGAGGAACTTGACTGGCCTGCACAGAGTCCTGACCTAAACCCGATAGAACACCTTTGGGATGAATTAGAATGGAGACTGTGAGCCTGGCCTTCTCATCCAACATCAGTGACCTCACAAATGCCCTTCTGGACGAATGGTCAAACATTCCCATAGACACACACCTAAACCTTGTGGACAGCCTTCCCAGAAGAGTTGAAGCTGTTATAGCTGCAAAGGGTGGGCCAGCTCAATATTGAACCCTACGGACTAAGACTGGGATGCCATTAAAGTTCATGTGCGTGTAAAGGCAGGCGTCCCAATACTTTTGGCAATATAGTGTAGATCTGATGATCAGGTGTCTTTGGCCATATAGTGGATGTCAGATAAAAAGGATAATTGGATTAAATTGTCTGTGTGGACATAATTACTGGATCCTGACACTCCTTAGGACCATAGAACTGGCTTGGATGAGCTACAAAACATCTTCAACATTACAGGACAAGTCCAGTTGAATGTGACCTACTACTACTAGATATACAAAGACCAGGACATACGAGAACGCTAACCTCCTATCCTATTCTTGGACCATCATCTACCGTAGCCTTTGCTACCAATGCAGATATAAATGTTGACGTATCTTCCTAATACTCATTAGAACTGGACTTGTTGGTTTGGAGAAGCTACAAAACATCTTCAACATAACAAAACAAGTCCAATTGAATGTAACCAACTACTACTGAAGAACCTTCACAGGCAAGAAGAACCATGATTGGTCAAGCTCCTACATGTTGGTAAAATTGTTAGGAACAACCAATCACAGCCAAGTACTAAATACATCAGTGACTGCAGATAATATATGGAATGTTCAAGTACAGGGGTCTCCAAACTGTGGCCCTTTGCTTACCTTTATCCGGCCCTTGGGGCATTATTCTTTCCACTGACATCAATGATGGGGAACGAATTCTTCCACTGACACCAACGATGGGGCACTATTCCTCCCACTGATACCAATGATGGGGAACTATTCCTCCCACTGACACCAAAGATGGGTCACTATTCCTCCCACTGACACCAATGATGGGGAACTATTCCTCCCACTGACACCAATGATGGGGAACTATTCCTCCCACTGACACCAATGATGGGGAACTATTCCTCCCACTGACACCAATGATGGGGAACTATTCCTCCCACTGACACCAATGTTGGGGAACTATTGATCTTTTATTAAAAGAATCAAGCAACCAATTTTATACAAAAGTAAAAAACAAAACCATAGTACAAAACTTCAACAGAAATCCAAGGAATACACATCCATGTTCAGAATATATACAATATATACATAATCCGTTACCAAAACTATTTACATAAAGCAGCAGAGAAGGCCTAAGAGGCACAACCCATCACCTATGTACGCAGCCATTTATCAAAAATTAATCCAAAAAAATAATAATCTAGGGTGATAAGAGACAGACAGCCACACCCGGGAAAGAGACTCCTGGCAGTCAGGGAGGCTTGAAACCCCTCCACGCCTTCAACCAAGCCCCCTGACTCCGCTTGTCTCTCTCAAGTACCCGAATCTTCTCCACCTCATGCAGAATGTCATACACCACCACCTGAACAGGAAGGATTTTACGCCGAATGCTGACCTGACACCGTGCGTTCCAAGTGAAATAACGGACTACTAGGCTAACTAGAAAAAGTGTATCTAAACAAAAAACCCCACCAGTATTGAATGCTCCATACACCCACTCAGCATAACCCAGCCTGGAGAGGAAAGGAACACCGAGGGCCCGCCCCACCTGTTTGTACACCTCTATGTTAAAAGGGCAATGAAGCAGAAAATGGTCCATAGTCTCCTCCTCACCTGCACATTCCTCCCGAGGACAGCTACGATCCACCCCACTGCGGAATTTCAAATTGCCCCTAACATAGAGCCTCCCATGGAAGCACATCCAGGCCAGATCCCTGAATTTAGGAGGTACTCTGTCCAAATTAATAAGTCTTAACCCTGCCCTCAAAACTGGGCCTGGGCAATCCCTTAAGGCCAGTGGGTCATGAAAGACTTCACTCAAGACTCGACTCATAAGGACTTTCCTCGGAACCGATCTGAGATCTTCAGCCGACAATCGCCACTGCCGTAATAACTTCAGGCACGGAGCGACATAGGCTGGTAGCTGACCACGATGACCCCTGAGATTCTTCACTTGGCCACCTTCTTCCCAAAGTCGCAGAAAAGGCCTAAACCAAGATCTAAAAATGCCTGCCCATGCAGGAGGTTCCACTGCAAGCATATTACCAATATTAAACTTGAGAAAAAGCAGTGAAAAGAAAAGAACTGGGTTGACCATACCTAAGCCACCCTCCCTCCTGGATAGATAGGTGACATTCCTCTTGATGGGGTTCAGTCTGTTCCCCCACAACATCTGGAAGAACACACTACTGACCCTAGCATAGAGAGACACTGGCAAGATGCAGACAAAGCTGACATACAAAAAGATCGGAATCAGGTAAGTCTTAATCAGATCAACCCTTTCCCTCATAGATAACTTCCATTTCTTCCAGCTGACCACCTTAGTATTGGCAATTTCCAGTCTGCCTTCCCAGTTTTTGAGGCCATAATCGCCGGGTCCAAATTCAATGCCTAGAATCTTAATTCTTTCCTGGGGCACTGGAAAGGTGTCCGGGAGATCAAAACCCTCACCTTCCTTTCCCATCCAGAAGACTTCACTCTTTTCCTGATTGATCTTGGAGCCTGATGCTTCAGAATACCGTGATGTCAGAGAGACCACCTCCTCTGCTTCATCCGCCCCGGTGACAATCACTGACACATCGTCCGCATAGGCAACAACCCTCAAAGGCGGCTCACCCGGGAGACCCACTGGTACCCCACACAACATGCTGCTCTCTAGCCTCCTGATGAAAGGGTCGATTGCAAACACATAGAGCAGGGGACTCAGGGGACAACCCTGGCGCACCCCGGAGCCAACCTCAAAGGACTGCCCAACCCAACCATTAACAAGAGGAAAGCTTTCTGCCCCCTTATACAAGACTTTTAACCAATCGACAAAACCACCCGGCAGACCGTACTTACTAAGGAGCAACCACAGGTACTCATGGTTGACACGATCAAAAGCCTTTGCCTGATCCAATGTCAGCAAATACTTTCCCCAGCCTGCAGCCCTGCACCGCTCCAAGGCCTCCCGGACAGCTAAAACCGCTGTGAAGGTGCACCTACCCTGGACCGAACAGTGCTGATGGCGAGAAAGCAAAGACTCTGCTACTGACGATAGGCGCCAGAAAAATATCTTTGCCAGTATCTTTCTATCGACATTAAGAAGGCTGATGGGGCGCCAATTCTCAATCATCGAAGGATCTTTACCCTTTGAAAGAAGAATCACAGCTGAGTGCCTCATGGAAGGGGGAAGTACCCCCTCAGCAAGGCAACTGTTAAAAACCTCTACCAAATGTGGGGCCAGAATAGACTTAAAGGCTTTGTAAAACTCAGCCGTCAAGCCATCCGGTCCAGGTGACTTTTTGATGGCAAGTTGTTCAATTGCCCTCATCACCTCTTCAACTGTGATCTCCTCTGTCAAATTCATCAATGGGACATCTTCATCATTTAGACCTGGAGTAGAGTCCAAAAAGCCTTCCATCTTGTCACGGTCAAGCTCTTTCCTCCCAAGAAGGTCAGCATAAAAGGACCTCACGACCTCCAGAATCCCTGACCTGGACTTTGTCAAGGAACCTGTACTGTCTTTAAGGCCAACGACCGTTTTAACAGCTACACCTTGTTTGCAGTTCTGGTAAGGGTCAGGCGAGTGGTACTTCCCATAGTCCCTCTCCAGAACCAAAGAGGCATGCCGGTCATATTGACACTTCCTGAGAAGGAGTTTCACTTCGGAGATTTCCCCAGGATCTCCACCTCTCGAGACAAGAATATCCAGCTTCCTCCGTAAACGTTGGTAGGTCATGTATTTATTAAACTGCTTTCTATTGGCTAGGCCCCTGAAGAATCCAGCGATCCTCTTTTTGGTCAGCTCCCACCACTCAGCCTTGCTGCTACAAAAGTCCAGGATGGTCACCTGTGCCTGAAAGAATTCCTCAAAGGATTGTCTAACATGTTCTTCCTTGAGTAGAGTCGAATTCAATCTCCAGATGCCCTTACCCCTCTGAGGGGCGTCTGAAGCATTCAGGACC
Source organism: Lithobates septentrionalis (assembly GCA_037952835.1). Lineage (NCBI taxonomy): Eukaryota > Metazoa > Chordata > Amphibia > Anura > Ranidae > Lithobates > Lithobates septentrionalis. The sequence continues at coordinate 376,807 of JBBDGP010004281.1, forward strand.
ACAGATAGCATACAGTGATCAGAGAACTCTACTGCCTGCACCACTGGGGGTGAGAAAGCAGAGGTCTCCTTAAAAAAAAACCTATCTATTCTACTCTGACTATTACCTCGATGAAAGGTGAACCCAGTGTCATCCGGGAGGTGCTTAATGTGCACATCCACAAGACCAGCATCCCTAACCATACTATTTAAAAAAACGCTATCATATCCCAGCCTGTCCTTGAAGTCCTTCCTGTCCTTGGGCCTAGTTACTGTATTAAAGTCACCTCCAAAGACCACTTGCCGGGATGTAAAAAGAAATGGCTTGATTCTTGTAAAAAGGCATTTCCTGTCCCACTTTGTGTGCGGCCCATAGACATTAATTAGGCGCAGGTCCTGCCCTCCCACAAGGACGTCTAAGACCATACATCTCCCAATCTCCACCTCAATAACCCGCCGGATAGTTACCATGCCGGTTTTAAACAACACCGCCACACCGCCGTAAGGCTCGGCCGCAAGAGACCAGTAAGATGGACCATACCTCCACTCTCTCTTGGCCATATGAATATCTGCCAAGGAGGTGAGCCTAGTCTCTTGCAAAAATAAAATTTCAGCATCTAATTGGCTGAACAAAAAGAAGGCCATAGAACGAGCTCTTACTGACTTAATGCTGGCGACATTTATTGTCACCACTTTTAACGGAGGGGGAACCGCCATTTGGGTTATTGGGTGGATTGCTTCTTAGCTCCCCTCTGCTGCTCATCACCAGAAGCCTCTCTCTTTCTTGAGGCCGCCTCAAACTCCATCTCAGAATCAGAACTTCGCTCCGAAGAAGCTCCAGATGAGGAAATCTCCCACTTAGAGGACCTATAACGGTTGGAGACAGGCACTGGAGCCCGTTCCGTCCTCACCACCTGCTTCTTCCGCTTCCCAACCTTCCTTCTCTCCTCCAGGTACTGCAGGTCAGCTTCAGAGATGCCCTTATCTCCTGTTTTTTTCTTTGAAGTCTTTACAGAAGACTCCTTTAGAGAGGCAGAAGCGACCTTTTTAATACCCACTACCACTCCTGGTGGGGGGGTGCTCCCTTTGAATCTGTCTTAGGAGGGGTAGACTCCTGGGGGGTAACTGACTCGGGGGGCACAGACTTGGAAGGTTCTGACACATGAGGAGAGGGTACAGTAGGCTGGGGGGACACAGAGACAGATACAGAAGGAATACTTACAGACACAGGAGGGGTGGCCACAGGAACTGGGGAGGGACCCTGAGCAGGACCAGGGGAGTCAGTCACCGCAGAGGAGGATGGTACACCAGGGGCCTCACCCTCCATCCTGTCCAGCCTTGACATGTCATCTATTACCTCCTTCTCCATATTGTGCCAGGCTTCAGGACATCTGCTGTAGGGGTGGCCAAGGCGCAGGCACAGGTTGCACCTGATCATCTCGGTGCAGTCCTTGGCCATATGACCCTGACCCCGACACACTGAACATATCAAGGCTGAACAGGAAGAGCTCAAATGCCCCTTTTCTCCACAGCGGTGACACAGCTTCGGCTGACCAGGGTAGAAAATAGTCATCCTATCCCTCCCTATAAAAGCTGAGGAGGGCAGGTGACGGACAACATTCCCATCCCTGGCCAACCTGACTGTAACCGACCAACCCCCAGTCCAGATGTTACGTTCATCAAGGATTTTGCTGGGCTTAGTCAAAACCTCACCATAGTTCCTTAACCAGACCTCTAGGTCCCGAGCAGGAACACTCTCATTGGTGAGTATGATGGTTATCTTTTTCACCGTTGACCTTTGCGAAACCGCAACTGGGGCCAGACCTTCCCATTCAGGTCTTGACCTGCACCGAGCCTCATATCGCTCCCAGAACAGGTCAAGACCCTCTGGCCTGGTGAAACTAATGGTATAATCCCGTGTCCCAGCAACATGTATTAGAGCATACAGGTCGTTTGCCCCAAAACCCATCTCCAAAATCAAATCCACCACTGCACGCCGTGCTGGAGGGATCGCACCACCTTCCCATTTGAGAATTACCACATTTCTTCTCGGACCCCCAGCAGAAGCCAGAGACCCAAGACCAGATCCTGGGGTGCCCAAAGTGGTAGGCTGCAGGGGGAAACCCCGCTTGGGGGCGGAGCTACCAGGAGCAGAGCGTACCACCTGAGCAAACGTGGGTTTATCAGGGCCAAGGCCCCACACTGAAGTCACAGTAGTCTGTTCATTATTATTATTTGCTTGGACTGAGCTGGGACGATTGTCCATCACACTTGTACAATTGCTGTCAGACACACACACGTTCAATTTCCCATCAGGAATAGTCACAGTTGCTGCAATACCAGCTGTCTCCTGATGCTGCACTGTAGAGTCTCCAGCAGCTGTGGGGCAAACATCTTTAGACTCAGCCAAAGGAGAGTTAATAGGCTCTGCTGACACCGGTAGTTCCTTTTCAGAAATGTCATTTTTTAAATGCAGCTCTTGCTGCGCTGCAGCATTAGCAGGTACAACATTGCTACACATAGCATTAGAGACTTGAGTGTCACTGGGCACACTTTCAACATTGCTCATGGTGTTAGATGACACAAAAACAGATTCATCCCCTGCTTGGGGCTTGACATTATCAGGCACATTATCAGTTATGTCCTCATCACCAAACGCCAGCTGATCCCCCCGCACAGGAGACTCCATTACCTGGATGGCCCTGAGCATGCCTCCTGAGTCCTGGGAAGGCATGGGGCTGCTTACCTCTACCTGAGGGGGCAGGGGGTCAGAACTGGGGGTCTCCTCCTCCACCTCCATCTTTGTCATCCTCGCAAACCTTTTATCATTGTAAAACTTTTCCTTAAATGGCCCATCTCTTCCTTCCATGATGGACACAATGGTCTCCTGATGTTCCACCCGGACCTTGGCCAGTTGGATCTCCGGATCCATGGACCCTCGTTTCTGGCTGTGCAAGCCCTCACGCTGCCTTCTCAGGCGCTTCAGCTCCGCTCTCAGTTTATAGAGCTTGTCTCTTTCTCTATTCAGGGCTTTAATCCCGGCCACCACTCGCTCCTGAATTGCCTCTGAGCCTTCATCCTTACCAGGGGCAGAAAGATCACAAGCCATGGTTTGTACAGAGGAAGGCATGTCACCTGATGGCCCAGGAGATGGCTGAGAGCTTCCAGCAGGAGAGGCCCTGCTGGCCTCCATGGCTTCCCCAGAAAGGGGCCAGGAGAGCTGGGATAGATTTCCTCACCAGTCCCCTCTCACACGGATCTGCAGCAGCTCCAGACAGACAGCCTCCTCCTGACACACCTGTGCTCCAATGATGGGTGGGGCACTATTCCTCCCACTGACACCAATGATGGGGCACTATTCCTCCCACTGACACTAATGATGGGGAACTATTCCTCCCACTGACACCAATGATGGGGAACTATTCCTCACACTGACACCAATGATGGGGAACTATTCCTCCCACTGACACCAAAGATGGGACACTATTCCTCCCACTGACACCAATGATGGGGCACTATTCCTCCCACTGATACCAATGATGGGGCACTATTCCTCCCACTGACACCAATGATGGGACACTATTCCTCCCACTGACACCAATGATGGGACACTATTCCTCCCACTGACACCAATGATGGGACACTATTCCTCCCACTGACACCAATGATGGGGAACTATTCCTCCCACTGACACCAATGATGGGACACTATTCCTCCCACTGACACCAATGATGGGACACTATTCCTCCCACTGACACCAATGATGTATTTTTTTTACTCCCACTGACCACCAGACCTATGGCATTGTTTACTCCCCACCAATGCCAGGGTATTTTATATTCCCATTGGCCACAATCTGGCCTCCTAAAGTCTGAAGGCCCTTCGTTTAGGAGGTTTGGAGACCCCTGCTCTAGTACAAGGTCATGTTAGCAGTGAAATCAGAATTTGGGACATTGAGTAATATCAGACAATATTATCACAGTGATACATACATCATGGAGCGGGAAGGCGGAATTGTAGGTGCCGCTATTTAACAGTTTCTTAATCCCGAATCTCCTCTTTTCTTCTTCCGGTCCGTAGTGACAGCGAGAGAGAATATAGTACACCTGGAAATGGAAGATTGTCATCGGTTACAAAGAATAGTCAGAACAGCAGGATCATCTCATTGTTCCAGAAGACCTGGATGTCACTCCACAGTCATCACGACTGGGCTCCGGCCTTCCCTTTAGTTTGAAATGACCTACTCTGATTTCACCGCACACTGTGAGCTTCTCACCATGTGCATTAGAAGCTGCAGAAAGTCAGGTAGAGCCCCGCCTCATTTCCTGGCTGAAGGACATTCAACATCATCATAGGCCTTTCCTCCCCAGACTGACTGTCACTGGCACATCCCTTTCATCAGAGATGAGACAAGGGGGGGAGGGGGTGGAGCAGTAGGGGCAGAGGACGTGCAGTCAGGGGAGGCAGATGAGGCAGAGCATCACCTGCCATGAACATAAAAAAAAAAAACGATTGCGCTTCGAGGGTCGTAGCTCGGCGACCTGAGGTCACAGAGACCCCAAATTCGGGGGGTAGGTAGCCAAAGGCAGTAGGGGCAGAGAACGTGCAGTCAGGGGAGGCAGATGAGGCAGAGCCTCACCTGCCATGAACATAAAAAACAAAAAAGGATTGAGCTTCGAGGGTGGTAGCTCAGCGACCTGAGGTCACAGAGACCCCAAATTCAGGGGGTAGGTAGCCGAAGTTCTAACCTACCACTATGGTTCTCGGAGATACGGGGCTCCTTGTGCAGCCTGTCAGAAGCTACATACAGTGCGGCCAGTTTAAATACAAGCTAGCACATTCTGTTTGCAGCAGACTGAGAGGATGAGCTCACAGTGCCTCTCCTCACTTCTTGTCAGAGGCACTGAGCTCAAAGGACAGCTTGGAGCCTTGGACCAATGGTAAAGCACCATTGGCCCCAGCTGTCCAATGAAAATACTGCAGGGGAGGCACGCCTCTCACTGCAGTGTCATAGAAGGGGGCATGTCTAAAAAGACAAATGCTCCCTTCCAGCCCAGCCCTCTTAACTACAAGGAAAAAACCTGTGTTTATGGGTATAAGATTTACCCACAATCCCTTGTTTTTCTCACTCAGCTAAGAGGGAAAATGAGAATCTGCAGCTGCTGAAAAGGCACAAGCTAAATCCTATATTATTGTGCTATATGTTATACCTAGACATGTGCAACTCCTTTTGTTCTGAATTCGCTTTTTCACAAATTTCGACAAATTCGTTAATAAACGAAAACCCGTTTAATGAACTTTTCCGTAGCTGTAGAAGTGCAAGTCCCGGCATGCCTTGCCAATCATCATTTTTAAAACAGATAGGTAGGTACCAAAGTCCACCTATAGCCATAGAATGAGCCCCCCAGCCCGTCACCACTCACAATTCTGTTGCGGGTGGACGCGGAGAAGAAGGTGTTCTGGTCCTGGATGAGGAAGAGCTCCTGTTTCTGCTTGCTGAAGGACGCGGTGAAGTAGTCCGGCTCCGGATTCATGACGTCCTCCGGCAGGCGGAAGAACTTCGCCATGACTTTGAGCGGATGGTAGGTCTGGGCCATGTCGTTCTCCTTGATGGGAACTTTAATATTCAGGACTTCCGCATAGGTGGTGAGGACCTCCCAGGGGGCGTGGATCTTCACAAAATACAGTTTACCGTTTTCAGATTCCTGCGGAGAAATAAATGTCATAAAGGTGAGGCCTGGACACCAGGATACATGTCTGACTGTGGGGGAGGGGACATTAGAGTGTAAGCTCCTCTGTACAGAGACTGATGGGACTGGCTCAGTGATCTCTATACAGCGCTGCGGTATATGTCAGAGCCATATAAATGTATAATAAAAATAGTGTGTGACTGTGGGGGGGCATTAGAGTGTAAGCTCCTCTGGTGACTGATGTGACTGTGGGGGGAGGGTGACATTAGAGTGTAAGCCCCTCTGGTACAGAGATTGATGTGACTGGCTCAGTGATCTCTGTACAGCACTACGGTATATGTCAGAGCTATATAAATGTATAATATTAGTGACTGTGGGGGGAGAGGGACATTAGAGTGTAAGCTCCTCTGGTACAAAGACTGATGTGATTCACCCATAGACACTTTATAAATTGATCCTCTTATCTTTCATCTGATCTCAGGAACATTCTGGATGAAGTCACCTTTTTATCTTCGGTCTCCAGCTCCAGGCCGGCCTTCTGCATATTAATCTCAAATTCTCTCCGTCTCTCCTGAGGGATGAAAAAACAATAATAAGATTACATGCTTGACGACTCAAAAAAAAAACTACTTCACAAACCAATCAATCATCAATGAGGCATGGAGGATAAAACGTCATTACAATGTATCCAAAGCCAAAACGTTTACTAATGATATCTTTGGATGGATTGGGGAGGGGCTGAATCCCCTGTTGGGTTTTTATTGCTGTCTGCGTCCCAGAGATCATATATATATATATATATATATATATATATATATATATATATATATATATATATATATATATATATATAGATATATAGATATATATAGAGATAGATAGATAGATAGATAGATAGATAGATAGATAGATAGATAGATAGATAGATAGATAGATAGATAGATAGATAGATAGATATTATGGTACAGCAAGATGTGAAATGTACCAATAAATGTCTCAATAAAAATAACTGTGAACGTCATGATAACACAAGATGTGCACTGACTATAAATTCACACTGTAGCTCTTTTCAAGTGATCTGCTAATTGCTAAGTACCGATACTGACCACCAGGTGGCACCAGTCAAATACATTTATTTTCTGGGCTGAAATAAAACTAAACCTTCCTATAGGATGTTACATTATACATTACCAAAAGTATTGGGACGCCGGCCTTTACACGCACATGAACATTAATGACATCCCAGTCTTAGTCCGTAGGGTTGAATATTGAGTTGGCCCACCCTTTGCAGCTATAACAGCCTCAACTCTTCTGGGAAGCCCGTCCACAAGGTTTAGGAGTGTGTCTATGGGAATGTTTGACCATTCTTTCAGAGGCGCCTTTGTGAGGTCAGCCACTGATGTTGGACGAGAAGGCCTGGTTCGCAGTCTCCACTCTAATTCATCCCAAAGGTGTTCTATTGGGTTGAGGTCAGGACTTTGTGCAAGCCAGCCAAGTTCCTCCACCCCAAACTGGGATGCCATTAAAGTTCATGTGCGTGTAAATGCAGGCGTCCCAATACTATAGTGTGTGTGTGTGTGTGTATGTGTATGTATATATATATATAAAACTATAAGGGCAAATATAAGCAGATTAAACTTCAGCTTTCAGCTCCAAGAGACACAGATAGCTGAAAGATCTGCCTGCATTGCATAGAGTAGCACAGAGACCTGGTGATGACATCACTCGGTCTATAATAAAGTATGTAATGCAAATGTTATGATTTTATGGAGATATAAGCAGACTAAACTTGTTCTAAAATTAAGTTAGATATTTTTTTTTCTTTTTGATTTTCTGTCTGATGAGAAATTAGCGAACGATTTGATTAAAAAATAAAAATGATCTGTAGCGTTGATGATCGGAAGGTGAGAGGTGCGAGTCCTGGAAGGCAGCGGTCATCGTGTACGGCTCATTTCAGTGCTGGAGTAATAGTCGGCCCCGGACCGGCACCGCCCTGTGACGTCGTCCTGCAGCATGGCAGCCATCCAAGACACTCTGCCCAGCAGCACAGAAGATAAGGAAGAGGGCGGTCACATGGGACAACAGCGGGGAGAAGTTTATTTATCAACCGTCCCCATTCAATTGTTTACATAAAGTAGTTACACGCTCAGAGAGGAGGTGACAGCGTCACCGACCACAAACCGCCACCAGTAATTATTATATATCTGACATCAGAGACCGATGAGACTGGTTCAGTGTTCTCTGTACAGCACTGCGGTATATGTCAGAGCTATATAAATATAATAATAGTGTGTGACTGTGGGGGGAGGGGACATTAGAGTGTAAGCTCCTCTGGTGACTGATGTGGCTGGCTCAGTGATCTCTGTACAGCACCGTGGTATATGTCTGAGCTATATAAATGTATAATAATAATACCACCGGGTTGACCATACCTAGGCCACCCATCCACCTGGGAAGGTAGGTTACAGACCTCTTAACGAGATTCAGTTTGTTCCCCCATAACAGTTGGAAGAAATAGCTGTAGATTCTCGCATAGAGAGACACTGACAAAACACAGACAAAGCTGACATACAGAAATACTGGGATCAGGTAAGTTTTAATAAAGTCAATCCCTTCCCTGTAAGAGAGTTTCCAATCCTTCCAGCTGGAAACCTTGGCATCGGCATCTTGTAGCCTCCTTTCCCAATTTGCAAGGCCATAAATCACCGGGACCAAATTTGATGCCTAAAACTTTAATTTCCTATTGGGGCTCTGGGAAAATGTCCGGAAGCTCGAAGCCGTCACCCTCCTCTCCCATCCAAAAAAACCTCACTCTTATCCTGATTGATCTTTGAGCCAGATACCTCAGCATACCGCTCCATCACCGAGACCACCTCCTCGGCCCCAGAGATGAAAACGGACACGTCATCATTCCCGGATCTCCATTATTTGAGACAAGCCTATCAAGCTTCCTCCGCATGACGCTGGTAGGTGACACACTTATCAAGCTGTTTAGTTCTTCCAATGGCCTTGAAAAACCCAACAATCCTTTGTTTTGTAAGCTCCCACCACTCTGACCTACTGCTGCAAAAGTCCATGACTGATACCTGTGCCTGAAAAAAATCCTTAAAGGATTGACTCACCTTCTAATCGTCCAGGAATGCTGAATTCAGCTTCCAGGTACCCCTCCCCCTAGGTGGTGTATCGGGGCTATTCAGAGTCACAGATAGAATACAGTGATCAGAAAACTCCACTGCCTGACATACTGGTGCCGAGAAGGCAGAGTTCCCCCTTAAAAAAAATGCCTATCTATTCTACTCTGACTACTACCTCGCTGAAAAGTGAATCCTGTGTTGTCTGGGCAGCCATGAATGTGCCCATCAACCAGACCTGCCTCTCTAGCTATTTAGTTTAAAAAAAAAAGCCGTCACAGTCCAGCCTGGCTCCGGTACCTTTCCTGTCCTTAGTCCTAGTGACGGTGTTGAAATCACCACCGAAGACAACTTGCTGGGCTGTAAAAAGAAAAGGCTTGATCTTCATGAAGATGCATTTCCTGTCCCATTTTGGGCCCACAGATGTTGATCAGGCGCAGGTCCTATCCCCCCCCCCCCCCCCCCATGGAGAAGTCTAAGACCATGCATCTCCCCATTTATACCTCAATAATCCACCGACAGGTTACCATGCCAGAAAAAAGTACCGCAACTCCAGCGTAAGGCAAGAAGAGACCAGAAGGAGGGGCCGCGGCCTCCACTCCTTCTTCACCAGAGGAATATCAGCCAACCTGGACAACCGGGTCTCTTGCAAAAAGAAAATATCAGCATTAATAAGGCCATATTACGAGCACTTACTGATTTTATGCTAATGGTCACCACCTTCAGTGGAGTGGGAACCGCCATCAGGATGATTGAGATATACGTTTCTTAGCCTGCTTACCCCCTTCCCTACCTGGAGACCCTACACGCTTCAATGTCCCTTGTGATTCCTCCTCCATAGACTCATCACCAGAAGAACATCCACCCTCCACCTCAGAAAACACCTCAAAAGCATTTGCCACCTCCACCCTCCTAGGTTCAGGAGCTTTGACATGCTTCCTCCTTCTCTGCCTCTTACCCTTTTTCCCTTTAGCCTCCAACCATTCCATATCCTCATTCGACAATCCCGATGGCAGAACCTCCTCCCCCCTGCTCCCCAGGGCATCCTCAGCCAAACCCCCCCCTATTAACCCCTCCCCCCACATCAATCACCCCAACTTCCACATCATTCACCTTGCATTCTGCACCAGCCACCCTCATTCCCTTCCCACCTCTCCCTCCACCATTATCCAATCCATCCCTCACTCCACCCCTCTGTGTCTGCTGACCTCCAGCCACACTTCTGCCACACCGGGAAGCAGGGGTTGGCACCACCATACACGCTGGTCCAGCACCCTCCACTGCCTTCACTACACTAGGAGAAATAATAGGTGCGAACACCTCACAACTTTTTGAGATGGAAATGAGGGACACCTATCAGCAAAAGTATGCAGGCATGGGACACACCCCCTGCCACGCCCCGTTTAAAGGAGAATTGTACAAAAAAAACAAGATTGGTAAAACCCACAAGTGCTTTTTTACCCCTAATATTCCTTTATATTGGCTTCTGGAATTTACAAATGCAGCAATTTAGAAATCAGATGAAAGGTTTAGCACTGGGAAACACTTTTTGATAGATAAAAAGTGCATTTTATATATAACTATATAGATCAGACCAAAATGAGGGACAAATGAGGAGGAAAGAGGGACAGAGGGGACATTGCTCCAAATGAGGGACAGTCCCTCCAAATCAGGGACAGTTGGGAACTATGGGTGCAAAGTCTGTTCACCACTTTATCCTGGAAGACTGGTAAGACTGGAAAGCTCTTGCATAGGGACAGGCCCAGGATCCATTGCAGCTTGAGCACATGGAGTAGGCCTCTGGAGAGCCTCCACCTTCGTCTCTCCCCACCCACTGCATGGTGGTTGGGGGAGAAGCCTGCAGGACAGGCCCAGGCTTGATGGTTCCACCAACTGTGATCCCAGCAGACTGAGCCAACAGCACCTTGCAAAACAGCACCACCTGGTGGAGAAGCTCCTCTGGTGTAGAGACTGAGGTGACTGGCTCAGTGTTCTCTGTACAGCACTGCGGTATATGTCAGAGATATATAATAATAGTGTGTGACTGTGGGGGGACATTAGAGTGTAAGCTCTTCTGGTGCAGAGACTGAGGTGACCTGCTCAATCATGAACTGCTGTGTATTTAAAGTGGAGTCAATAACGTTAAGTCTGCACGATTGCATTCTTAATAGGTCACAGTATACAGCATAGAATCTTGCTTAAAGAACTGTCTTTGAGCTCCATTCTGTGACTTCGCCTAGGCTGAGATGATGTGATCAGTCTGCTGCAGGCAGCATTTCCTCATTCTCCTGTCTCCCAGTGATCAGTCTGTACATTGTAACTTTGTAGCAAGGGGAGAGCCTGCAGCAGGGGCTGATCTGTGTCAAACATTTACATGATTGTGTCATGTCTGATTTGACAGACAGTTCAGAGAGAGATGATGACCCTGGATGATGCCTGAACAAAGATGGTGCTATCCTTCTGGAGACTAAAGCAGGTGAAGGCTTTGTGGGGGGGGGGGGGGGTGTACACTGACACATTGGGGGTAATAGATACCTGGAAGGGTTACACTGACACATTGGGGGTAATAGATACCTGGAAGGGTTACACTGACACATTGGGGGTAATAAATACCTGGAAGGGTTACACTGACACATTGGGGGTAATAGATACCTGGAAGGGTAACACTGACACATTGGGGGTAATAGATACCTGGAAGGGTTACACTGACACATTGGGGGTCATAAATACCTGGAAGGGTTACACTGACACATTGGGGGTAATAGATACCTGGAAGGGTTACACTGACACATTGGGGGTAATAGATACCTGGAAGGGTAACACTGACACATTGGGGGTAATAGATACCTGGAAGGGTTACACTGACTCATTGGGGGTAATAAATACCTGGAAGGGTTACACTGACTCATTGGGGGTAATAAATACCTGGAAGGGTTACACTGACTCATTGGGGGTAATAGATACCTGGAAGGGTAACACTGACACATTGGGGGTAATAGATACCTGGAAGGGTAACACTGACACATTGGGGGTAATAGATACCTGGGAGGGTTACACTGACACATTGGGGGTAATAAATACCTGGAAGGGTTACACTGACACATTGGGGGTAATAGATACCTGGAAGGGTTACACTGACACATTGGGGGTCATAAATACCTGGAAGGGTTACACTGACTCATTGGGGGTAATAGATACCTGGAAGGGTAACACTGACACATTGGGGGTAATAGATACCTGGAAGGGTAACACTGACACATTGGGGGTAATAAATACCTGGAAGGGTTACACTGACTCATTGGGGGTAATAAATACCTGGAAGGGTTACACTGACTCATTGGGGGTAATAAATACCTGGAAGGGTTACACTGACTCATTGGGGGTAATAAATACCTGGAAGGGTTACACTGACTCATTGGGGGTAATAAATACCTGGAAGGGTTACACTGACTCATTGGGGGTAATAGATACCTGGAAGGGTAACACTGACACATTGGGGGTAATAGATACCTGGAAGGGTTACACTGACACATTGGGGGTAATAGATACCTGGAAGGGTTACACTGACACATTGGGGGTAATAAATACCTGGAAGGGTTACACTGACACATTGGGGGTAATAGATACCTGGAAGGGTTACACTGACACATTGGGGGTCATAAATACCTGGAAGGGTTACACTGACACATTGGGGGTAATAGATACCTGGAAGGGTTACACTGACACATTGGGGGTCATAAATACCTGGAAGGGTTACACTGACTCATTGGGGGTAATAAATACCTGGAAGGGTTACACTGACTCATTGGGGGTAATAAATACCTGGAAGGGTTACACTGACTCATTGGGGGTAATAGATACCTGGAAGGGTAACACTGACTCATTGGGGGTAATAAATACCTGGAAGGGTTACACTGACTCATTGGGGGTAATAGATACCTGGGAGGGTTACACTGACTCATTGGGGGTAATAAATACCTGGAAGGGTTACACTGACTCATTGGGGGTAATAAATACCTGGAAGGGTAACACTGACACATTGGGGGTAATAAATACCTGGAAGGGTTACACTGACTCATTGGGGGTAATAAATACCTGGAAGGGTTACACTGACTCATTGGGGGTAATAAATACCTGGAAGGGTTACACTGACTCATTGGGGGTAATAGATACCTGGAAGGGTAACACTGACACATTGGGGGTAATAGATACCTGGAAGGGTAACACTGACACATTGGGGGTAATAGATACCTGGAAGGGTAACACTGACACATTGGGGGTAATAGATACCTGGAAGGGTAACACTGACACATTGGGGGTAATAGATACCTGGAAGGGTAACACTGACACATTGGGGGTAATAGATACCTGGAAGGGTAACACTGACACATTGGGGGTAATAGATACCTGGAAGGGTTACACTGACACATTGGGGGTAATAGATACCTGGGAGGGTAACACTGACACATTGGGGGTAATAGATACCTGGAAGGGTAACACTGACTCATTGGGGGTAATAGATACCTGGAAGGGTTACACTGACTCATTGGGGGTAATAGATACCTGGGAGGGTAACACTGACACATTGGGGGTAATAGATACCTGGAAGGGTTACACTGACTCATGCTGCTCTTAAATTAAAAAAGATCCGGTGATTTATGTTAGTTGTACTTACAGCTTTTTTCTCGGCATCTTTCCCCGTATCTTCCAGGTAGGAGAGGACGAAGTCGATTCTGCGCACGCCATCGCGGAAGAAGATGGAGTCTTTGCTCTGGTGTTGTCCGTCTATCTGTAGAAGTAAAGTGAGAATCAGTTATATGGTTTGGGGACCCCGAGTCGGCGGGGGAGCAGCCAATCCGCTGCAGAGAGAGGAAAAATAAAGAAATCGAATTGTAGCAAATATCATATGGAGCAAAGTGCAACACAGGGCAGCGATGTGCTGCTGTAACCTATAGCAACCAGGCTCAGAGTTTTGCCAGGTAGGACTAAACCCATGAAAGAAGGCTTCTGATTGGCTGCCATCGCTCACCCTGGTTTGGTTTACATAAAGGGGCTAAAATAACAAGCAGTTGATCCGCATTAACATGGCCAGCAGTGCAGTTATGTTTATACAACATGTCGTGTTGGTGAGTGAATAGGACAACTCCGCGTCTGGGTGTAATGCGCATTGCTGCAGTGCGACTTCCCATCCGTCAACAGATTGTATCGGAGCCGCCTGTCAATCCCTCTTCTCCTTCAGTGCCTTGAAAAAGTATTCATACCCCCTGAAATTTTCCACATTTTGTGATGTTACAACCAAAAACTTAAATGTATTTTATTGGGACTTTATGTGATAGACCAACACAAAGTGGCTCATAATTGTGAAGTGGAAGGAAAATGATACAAATAAATATGTGAAAAGTGTGGGGGGTACATTTGTATTCAGCCCCCTTTACTCTGATACCCCTAAGATCTAGTGGAACCAATTGCCTTCAGAAGTCACCTAATTAGTAAATAGAGTCCACCTGTGTGTCATTTAATCTCAGTATAAATACAGCTGTTCTGTGAAGCCCTCAAAGGTCTGTTAGAGAACCTTAGTGAACAAACAGCATCATGAAGGCCAAGGAACACTCCAGACAGGTCAGGGATAAAGTTGTGGAGAAGTATAAAGCAGGGTTAGGTTATAAATAAATATCCCAAGCTTGAACATCTCACAGAGCTCTGTTCAATCCATCATCCGAATATGGAAAGAGTATGGCACAACTGCAAACCTACCAAGACATGGCCGTCCCCCTAAACAGACCGGCCGGGCAAGGAGAGCATTCATCAGAGAAGAGCCAAGAGGTCCATGGTAACTCTGGAGGAGCTGCAGAGATCCACAGCTCAGGTGGGAGAATCTGTCCACAGGACAACTATTAGTCGTGTTCTCCACAAATCTGCCCTTTATGGAAGAGTGACAAGAAGAAAGACATTGGTGAAAGGAAGCCATAAGAAGTCCTGTTTGCAGTTTGTGAGAAGCCATGTGGAGGACACAGCAAATATGTGGAAGAAGGTGCTCTGGTCAGATGAGACCAAAATTCAACTTTTTGGCCTAAAAGCAAAACACTATGTGTGGCGGAAAACTAACACTGCACATCACCGTGAACACACCATCCCCACCGTGAAACATGGTGGTGGCAGCTTCATGTGGTGGGGATGCTTTTCTTCAGCAGGGACAGGGAAGCTGGTCAGAGTTGATGGGAAGATGGATGGAGCCAAATACAGGACAATCTTAGAAGAAAACCTGTGAGAGTCTACAAAAGACTTGAGACTGGGGCGGAGGTTCACCTTCCAGCAGGACAACGACCCTAAACATCCAGCCAGAGCTACAATGGAATGGTTTAGATCAAAGCATATTCAGGGGGGTGTCATACAAATGCACGCCACACTTTTCTTCCCCAAAGAAGAATGGGCAGAAATGTCCTCTCTAGATGTGCAAAGCTGGTAGAGAAATCCCCAAAAAGACTTGCAGCTGTAATTGTAGAGAAAGGGGGTTCTACAAAGTATTGACTTCGGGGGGCGCTATACAAATGCCCCCCCCACACTTTTCACATATTTATTTGTATCATTTATCATTTTCCTTCCACTTCACAATTATGCGCCACTTTGTGTTGGTCCATCATATAAAATCCCAATAAAATACATTTATGTTTTTGGTTGTAACATGACAAAATGTGGAAATTTCAAGGGGTATGAATACTTTTTCAAGGCACTGTAAACTACTCTCTGCAATCCCCTTTAAGGCTGGCCATACATACTATACAATCTGATTGTACAATCTCCTTAAGGCTGGCCATACACTATAGAATCTGATTGTACAGTCTCCTTTAAGCCTAGTACACACAAATATTTTTTTTTTTGTTAAACCCAGCTCCGGTCGGATCTGCTGTACTAACAATCTGATATTAGTACAGTGATCTCCCCTGCTGTCCTACTGTGTTCTGACAGGGGGACTTGGGGTCTGGGGGACTCCCCCCACCAGAACACTCCAGTCAGCGCTCTCAGCCACTGCCTGGGAGAATGGACCGGGAGCCGTTCGGGAGACCTTTTTCGGCCATCCTCCTTGGACAGAAGCGGACCGATTACAGTACACACGGGCCGAACGTTGGTCGGTTTCTATTGAATCAGCTGATGTTGCCCGGCATTCGGCCCGTGTGTACCAGGCTTTACACTGGTCTTACTCTATACAATCTGATTGTACATTGACATCAGAAGCGGTTGGCTACGTTTTTAAACACAGTACAAAAGGATATGCAAGAAAAATGAACGTATACCATGGCAGTGCTTTCATGTGCATTCTTACAGCATGCTATATTTTTCCACACCGGAACACACTGCAAACGCATGTAAGTACAAATGAGTAAAAAAATAAAAATAAATAATTATTATTATACTAATAATTAAATAAATATTTATAGAAAAATAAATAAAAAGATTCTAAAAAAACGCAGCACTAACACATTACAAATGTATCTAAATGCTCGGATTGTGGTATAAAACCAGCCTTCCGAATCAAAGTCCAGCAGTGATCCTCGTCAGTCAGGAGTTGATGTCACCTAAGCCCACACCGGGGCGACTTGTCATGTGATTTGACTGTTCCAATCACATGACAATTCACGCCCTATTGTTGGCAATGGAACCCTTCAAATCGGTGCCACTCCCACTTCAGAATGCCGCACCAATTTGAAAAAAAAAAAGTCCCTGCACTATTTTTTTGCCATTTCAGGTGGGACTTGCATAGACGTCTGTGCATGAAGTGGCATAGATGTCAGCCAAGTAGCACCTGAAATCGGGCTGACCTGCTACTTTACGCCGGTTCCCCTGGCCAATCACGGCCACTTGCAGGTAATCACTCATGCCGCGATCACATGTGAGCGATCGGCCCCAGGAACGCAGATTACCCCCCGCTGGGGTTCTCAAATCTAATCAAAGGTGTGAATGTACCTTATACCAGACACCCCGACTGACCCCAATCCCTGATCCAGACATTTGAATTCTTTTCTTTTTAATTACATAAAAAAAAATTTTTAGTTTATATTCCTCTCCTTTAGTATATCTTTTGTGTACTTCTCCTCTATTATGCAATGGGGGTTATTTACTAAAGTCAAATCCACTTTGCACTACAAATGTAGTGTAGATCTGAGTGAAACATGCAAGAAAAAAAAAAAACAGCTTTTTTGCTTGTACATGATTGAATGATAAAATCAGCAGAGCTTCCCCTATACAGCGACTGCACTTCCAAGTACAATTGTAGAGCACAGTGGATCTGCCTTCAGTAAATCAACCCCAATGTATCTCTTTGTGTATTTTCTCCTCTAGTATATAATGTATCTTTTTGGATACTTCCCTTCTAGCTTAGAATATATCTTTTTGCATATTTCTCCTCTGGTATACAATGTATCTCTTTGTGTATTTTCACCTCTAGTATACATTCTGTCTTTTCGTGTACTTCTCCTCTAGTATACAATGTATGTTTTGTGTGCTTCTCCTCTAGTATACAATGTATATTTTGTGTACTTCTCCTCTAGTATACAATGTATGTTTTGTGTGCTTCTCCTCTAGTATACAATGTATGTTTTGTGTGCTTCTCCTCTAGTATACAATGTATGTTTTGTGTGCTTCTCCTCTAGTATACAATGTATGTTTTGTGTGCTTCTCCTCTAGTATACAATGTATATTTTGTGTACTTCTCCTCTAGTATACAATGTATGTTTTGTGTACTTCTCCTCTAGTATACAATGTATGTTTTGTGTGCTTCTCCTCTAGTATACAATGTATGTTTTGTGTGCTTCTCCTCTAGTATACAATGTATGTTTTGTGTGCTTCTCCTCTAGTATACAATGTATGTTTTGTGTGCTTCTCCTCTAGTATACAATGTATATTTTGTGTACTTCTCCTCTAGTATACAATGTATGTTTTGTGTACTTCTCCTCTAGTATACAATATATGTTTTG
Organism: Lithobates septentrionalis; assembly: GCA_037952835.1. NCBI lineage: Eukaryota > Metazoa > Chordata > Amphibia > Anura > Ranidae > Lithobates > Lithobates septentrionalis. Next base: position 394,578 of record JBBDGP010004281.1, read on the forward strand.
TGTGCTTCTCCTCTAGTATACAATGTATGTTTTGTGTGCTTCTCCTCTAGTATACAATGTATGTTTTGTGTGCTTCTCCTCTAGTATACAATGTATGTTTTGTGTGCTTCTCCTCTAGTATACAATGTATATTTTGTGTACTTCTCCTCTAGTATACAATGTATGTTTTGTGTACTTCTCCTCTAGTATACAATGTATGTTTTGTGTACTTCTCCTCTAGTATACAATGTATGTTTTGTGTGCTTCTCCTTTAGTATACAATGTATGTTTTGTGTGCTTCTCCTCTAGTATACAATGTATGTTTTGTGTGCTTCTCCTCTAGTATACAATGTATGTTTTGTGTGCTTCTCCTCTAGTATACAATGTATGTTTTGTGTGCTTCTCCTCTAGTATACAATGTATATTTTGTGTACTTCTCCTCTA
>JBBDGP010004281.1:400000-403459 GCA_037952835.1 Lithobates septentrionalis
CGAGGGAGAGAGCGAGAGAGAGCGCGAGGGAGAGAGCGAGAGAGAGCGAGAGTGAGCGCGAGGGAGAGAGCGAGAGAGAGCGCGAGGGAGAGAGCGAGAGAGAGAGCGAGAGAGAGCGCGAGGGAGAGAGCGAGAGAGAGCGCGAGGGAGAGAGCGAGAGAGAGCGCGAGGGAGAGAGCGAGAGAGAGCGCGAGGGAGAGAGCAAGAAAGAGCGCGAGGGAGAGAGCGAGAGAGAGCGCGAGGGAGAGAGCGAGGGAGAGAGCGAGAGAGAGCGCGAGGGAGAGCGCGAGGGAGAGAGCGAGAGAGAGCGCGAGGGAGAGAGCGCGAGGGGAGAGAGCGAGAGAGAGAGAGCGTGTGAGAGAGAGAGAACGCATGAGAAAGCGAGCAAAAGAGCGAGATAGAGGAGGAGTAACAGAGAGAGAGAAGAGGAAAGAGGAAAGAAAATAATGAGAAAGAGAAAGAGAGCAGGAGAGAGAGAAAGAGAGCAGGAGAGAGAGAAAGAGTGCAGGAGAGAGAGAAAGAGGGAGAAAAAGAAGAGGAGAGAGAGCGAAGAAGAAAATGAGATAGGGAGAGAAAGAGAAGGAGAGGGTGCAGGAAAGAGATAGCGATAATTGGGGTGTGTAAGAGAGAGCGAGAGAGAGAGCGAGAGAGAGAGCACAAGAGAGAGAAAGAGAGCGCAAGAGAGAGAAAGAGAGAGCAAGAGAGAAAGAGAGCAAGAGAGAGAGAGCGCGCAAGAGAGAGCGAGAGAGAGAGCGAAAGAGAGAGCGCACGAGAGAGCACAAGGGAGAGAGCGCGCCAGAGAGAGCGAGAGCGTGCTCGAAAGAGCACGAGGGAGAGAGCAAGAGAGAGAGAGTGCACGAGAGAGCGAGGGAGAGTGCACGAGAGAGAGAGCGAGTGGGGGAGAGCGCAAGAGAGAGCGAGAGAGCAAGCGAGGGAGAGCGCAAGAGAAAGCGAGAGAGCGCGAGGGAGAGGGCGAGAGAGAGCGCGAGGGAGAGAGCGCGAGGGAGAGAGCGCGAGGGAGAGAGCGCGAGGGAGAGAGCGCGCGAGGGAGAGAGCGAGAGAGAGCGCGAGGGAGAGAGCGCGAGGGAGCAAGCGAGAGAGAGCGCGAGGGAGGAGCGCGAGGGAGCAAGCGAGAGAGAGAGAGAGCGCGAGGGAGAGAGCGAGAGAGAGCGCGAGGGAGAGAGCGAGAGAGAGCGCGAGGGAGAGAGCGAGAGAGAGCGCGAGGGAGAGAGCGAGAGAGAGCGAGAGAGAGCGCGAGGGAGAGAGAGAGAGCGCGAGGGAGAGAGCGAGGGAGAGAGCGAGGGAGAGAGCGAGAGAGAGCGCGAGGGAGAGAGCGCGAGGGAGAGAGCGAGAGAGAGCGCGAGGGAGAGAGCGAGAGAAAGAGAGCGTGTGAGAGAGCGTGTGAGAGAGAGAGAACGCATGAGAAAGCGAGCAAAAGAGCGAGATAGAGGAGGAGTAACAGAGAGAGAGACGAGGAAAGAGGAAAGAAAATAATGAGAAAGAGAAAGAGAGCAGGAGAGAGAGAAAGAGAGCAGGAGAGAGAGAAAGAGTGCAGGAGAGAGAGAAAGAGGGAGAAAAAGAAGAGGAGAGAGAGCGAAGAAGAAAATGAGATAGGGAGAGAAAGAGAAGGAGAGGGTGCAGGAAAGAGATAGCGATAATTGGGGTGTGTAAGAGAGAGCGAGAGAGAGAGAGCGAGAGAGAGAGCACAAGAGAGAAAAAGAGAGCGCAAGAGAGAGAAAGAGAGCGCAAGAGAGAGAAAGAGAGCGCAAGAGAGAGAAAGAGAGAGCAAGAGAGAGAAAGAGAGCAAGAGAGAGAAAGAGAGCAAGAGAGAGAAAGAGAGCAAGAGAGAGAGAGCGCGCAAGAGAGAGCGAGAGAGAGAGCGAAAGAGAGAGCGCACGAGAGAGCACAAGGGAGAGAGCGCGCCAGAGAGAGCGAGAGCGTGCTCGAAAGAACACGAGGGAGAGAGCAAGAGAGAGAGAGTGCACGAGAGAGCGAGGGAGAGTGCGCGAGAGAGAGAGCGAGTGGGGGAGAGCGCAAGAGAGAGCGAGAGAGCAAGCGAGGGAGAGCGCAAGAGAAAGCGAGAGAGCGCGAGGGAGAGGGCGAGAGAGAGAGGGCGAGAGAGAGAGCGCGAGGGAGAGAGCGCGAGGGAGAGAGCGCGAGGGAGAGAGCGCGAGGGAGAGAGCGCGAGGGAGAGAGCGCGAGGGAGAGAGCGCGAGGGAGAGAGCGCGAGGGAGAGAGCGAGAGAGAGCGCGAGGGAGAGAGCGCGCGAGGGAGAGAGCGAGAGAGAGCGCGAGGGAGAGAGCGCGAGGGAGCAAGCGAGAGAGAGCGCGAGGGAGAGAGCGAGAGAGAGCGCGAGGGAGAGAGCGAGAGAGAGCGCGAGGGAGAGAGCGAGAGAGAGCGCGAGGGAGAGAGCGAGAGAGAGAGCGAGAGAGAGCGCGAGGGAGAGAGCGAGGGAGAGAGCGAGAGAGAGCGCGAGGGAGAGAGCGAGAGAGAGCGCGAGGGAGAGAGCGAGAGGGAGAGAGCGTGTGAGAGAGAGCGTGTGAGAGAGAGAGAGAACGCATGAGAAAGCGAGCAAAAGAGCGAGATAGAGGAGGAGTAACAGAGAGAGAGAAGAGGAAAGAGGAAAGAAAATAATGAGAAAGAGAAAGAGAGCAGGAGAGAGAGAAAGAGAGCAGGAGAGAGAGAAAGAGTGCAGGAGAGAGAGAAAGAGTGAGAAAAAGAAGAGGAGAGAGAGCGAAGAAGAAAATGAGATAGGGAGAGAAAGAGAAGGAGAGGGTGCAGGAAAGAGATAGCGATAATTGGGGTGTGTAAGAGAGAGCGAGAGAGAGAGCGAGAGAGAGAGCACAAGAGAGAGAAAGAGAGCGCAAGAGAGGGAAAGAGAGAGCAAGAGAGAGAAAGAGAGCAAGAGAGAGAGAGCGCGCAAGAGAGAGCGAGAGAGAGAGCGAAAGAGAGAGCGCACGAGAGAGCACAAGGGAGAGAGCGCGCCAGAGAGAGCGAGAGCGTGCTCGAAAGAGTACGAGGGAGAGAGCAAGAGAGAGAGAGTGCACGAGAGAGCGAGGGAGAGTGCGCGAGAGAGAAAGCGAGTGGGGGAGAGCCCAAGAGAGAGCGAGAGAGCAAGCGAGGGAGAGCGCAAGAGAAAGCGAGAGAGCGCGAGGGAGAGGGCGAGAGAGAGAACGAGAGAGAGCGCGCAAGAGAGAGCGAGAGAGAGAGCGAAAGAGAGAGCGCACGAGAAACCACAAGGGAGAGAGCGCGCCAGAGAGAGCGAGAGCGTGCTCGAAAGAGCACGAGGGAGAGAGCAAGAGAGAGAGAGTGCACGAGAGAGCGAGGGAGAGTGCGCGAGAGAGAGAGCGAGTGGGGGAGAGCGCAAGAGAGAGCGAGAGAGCAAGCGAGGGAGAGCGCAAGAGAAAGCGAGAGAGCGCGAGGGAGAGGGCGAGAGAGAGAGCGAGAGAGAGCGCGAGG
>JBBDGP010004282.1:0-220469 GCA_037952835.1 Lithobates septentrionalis
GGCACAATTCCTCTCAGTGACCACCAATGATGGGGCACTATTCCTCCCAGTGACACCAATGATGGGGCACTATTCCTCCAAACGACACCAATTATGGGGCTCTATTCCTCCCACTGACACCATTGACGTGGGATTGTTTACTCCCACTGATGCTGGGACATTTTGTACTCCCGATGGCCACAGTCCGGCCCCCTTAAAGTCTGAAGGACAGTAAACTTGCCCTTCGCTTATAAAGTTTGGAGACCCCTGCATTATAGCACAGCTGATCACCTGCAGCCCTTTTTCAGCCACTTCCGGGCATTTGCGGCCTGTGGTCCGGTTTCATACCGTCCCACTGGTAATTTGGATATATATATCTTTTAGGGCCCACAACAAATCCCCGAGTGCCGTGCGGCCACAAAGATATATACCGTATTTATCGTTCCTCGGAGGAGACAGGGAGAGGGGGCGGGACGAGCGCCATCAGATTACACACAGGGGAATCTCCTGTTTACTCGGCGGCCTCTGTAATAGGAAGTCCCGTCTCCTGGGCTGGCATTGGATGACTGTTCTGTCTATCATAGGAGGCGGGACATTGTATTAAAGAGGCCACCAAGTAAACAGGAGATTCTCCTGTATGTAATCTATTGGCGCTCGTCCCGTCCCCTCCCTGTTCCCTCCCTGTACCCTCCGAGGCTGCAGATGGGCATCAATCAGGCTGCACTGATGGTAATGGTGAGGCTGCATTCATGTCAATGGTGAGGTTGCATTGATTGGCACTGACCCTTATTTTGCTTCATAGTTACATAGTAAGTAAGGTTAAAAAAAGTCCATCAAGTCCAACCTATGTGTGTGATTATATGTCAGTATTACATTGTATATCCCTGTATTTTGCGGTCGTTCAGGTGATTATCTAATAGTTTTTTGAAACTACTGATGCCCCCCGCTGAGACCACCACCTGTGGAAGGGAATTCCACATCCTTGCCGCTCTTACAGTAAAGAACCCTCTACGTAGTTTAAGGTTAACCTCTTTTCTTCTAATTTTAATGAGTGGCTACGAGCCTTGTTAAACTACCTTTTGCGAAAAAGTTTTCTCCCTATTGTGGGGTCACCAGTACGGTATTTGTATATTGAAATCATATCCCCTCTCAAGCGTCTCTTCTCCAGAGAGAATAAGTTCAGTGCTCGCAACCTTTTCTCATAACTAAGATGCTCCAGACCCTTTATTAGCTTTGTTGCCCTTCTTTGTACTCGCTCCATTTCCAGTACATCCTTCCTGAGGACTGGTGCCCATAACTGGACAGCATACTCCAGGTGCGGCTGAACCAGAGTCTTGTAGAGCGGGAGAATTATCGTTTTATCTCTGGAGTTGATCCCCTTTTTAATGCCAATATTCTGTTTGCTTTGTTAGCAGCAGCTTGGCATTGCATGCCATTGCTGAGCCTATCATCTACTAGGACCCCCAGGTCCTTTTCCATTCTAGATTCCCCCAGAGGTTCTCCCCCCAGTCTATAGATTGCATTCAGATTTTTGCCACCCAAATGCATTCTTTTACATTTTTCTACATTGAACCTCATTTGCCATGTAGTCGCTCACCCCATTCATTTGTTCAGATCTTTTTGCAAGGTTTCCACATCCTGCGGAGAAGTTATTGCCCTGCTTAGCTTAGTATAGTCCACAAATACAGAGATTGAACTGTTTATCCCATCCTCCAGGTCATTTATGAACAAAATAAATAGGATTGGTCCCAGCACAGAACCCTGGGGGACCCCACTACCCACCCCTGACCATTCCAAGTACGCCCCATTTATCACCACCCTCTGAACTCGCCCTTGTAGCCAGTTTTCAATCCATGTACTCACCCTATGGTCCATGCCAACGGACCTTATTTTGTACAGTAAACGTTTATGAGGAACTGTGTCAAATGCTTTTGCAAAATCCAGATACACCACGTCTACAGGCCTTCCTTTATCTAGATGGCAACTCACCTCCTCATAGAAGGTTAATAGATTGGTTTGGCAAGAACGATTCTTCATGAATCCATGCTGATGACTGCTAATGATACCGTTCTCATTACTAAAACCTTGTATATAATCCCTTATCATCCCCTCTAAGAGTTTACATACTATTGATGTTAGGCTAACTGGTCTGTAATTCCCAGTTCTTCATTTAAAATGTAAGCTTTTTCCTGAAACTTCTCTCTTAGAGTGAAGGTGCGTGTTATACGCTGATAAATACGCTATATCCAAATAACACGCCCAAGCTCATCCTTAGAGTTTTCACCACACACAGCCACAAAGGCAAGAGAATTCTTGTTGGGCAGTGTATTAGTTCATTTGCATTTCATTTTAATGGTTCAAAGAATGTCAGGCAAAATGGTCGGCCCTCACTCATGTTCACTTCATAAAATCTGGCCCTCTTTGGATAAAGTTTGGACACCCCTGTCCTAAACAGTGCAAGTTTAGGAGATTTTCACAGTACCTACAGGTAAGCCTTATTATAGGCCTTATCAGACTCCTCAAGTCTCCCGCGACTTGCGGGAGTCTCCCGCATTTGACTGCGGGCTCCCGGACACCTGCGAGCGGCAGACAATCTCCCCATTAACTGTTTACTGTCCTCCACTAATCCTGACCAGATCACTGTTTGTAGGAATTTTTTTATTTTGGAAATCAAATGTGCTGCTGCCTTGTCACTTGGCTGTACTTTTCAAAGATGGATTACTGACTTGGGCCTCTTTCACACGAACGATCCGTTCAGGTCCGCCTTTTAGTTTTTTAGGAGGACCTTAACGGACGCTCCATAGACCTCTATGGAGCGTCGGATGTCAGCGGTGACATGTCCGCTGGCATCCGACCTGCTCCGAAAGAGTGTGACGGGGGGGAAAAACCTACTTTTCCATCCCTCTGCGGATCAGATTGGGTGACGACGGACTCTACGGTCTGTCTTCATCCGATCCCCCATAGGGGAGAGCGGCGCTTTGACAGGTCCGTCCCTGCACAGTGTGCAGAGACCGACCTGTCATCTGCCTGCTCAGCGGGGATCGACGGAGTGATCCTCCATTGAGCAGAGCAGGCTCCGTACATGGACACGTCCGTGTGAAGGAGCCCTTGATCTTGCAGAGCTGGTTTAAATAGAGTGGAACAGGCCTGCAATACTACAGTATATAGTTTTACACTGGGTTCAACCATAAACGCGGTCTCTGACCATCTCTTGTATCACGTCTGCAGTCTCTGACCATCTCTTGTATCATGTCTGCAGTCTCCGACCATCTCTTGTACTATGTCTGTAGTCTCTGACCATCTCCTGTACTATGTCTGCAGTCTCTGACCATCTCCTGTACTATGTCTGCAGTCTCTGACCATCTCTTGTATCATGTCTGCAGTCTCTGACCATCTCCTGTACTATGTCTGCAGTCTCTAACCATCTCCTGTACTATGTCTGCAGTCTCTGACAATCTCTTGTATCATGTCTGCAGTCTCTGACCATCTCCTGTACTATGTCTGCAGTCTCTGACCATCTCTTGTATCATGTCTGCAGTCTCTGACCATCTCCTGTACTATGTCTGCAGTATCTGACCATCTCCTGTACTATGTCTGCAGTCTCTGACCGTGTCCTGTACTATGTCTGCAGTCTCTGATCATCTCCTGTATCATGTCTGCAGTCTCTGACCATCTCTTGTATCATGTCTGCAGTCTCTGACCATCTCCTGTACCATGTCTGCAGTCTCTGACCATCTCTTGTACCATGTCTGTAGTCTCTGACCATCTCTTGTACCATGTCTGCAGTCTCTGGCCATCTCTTGCACCACGTCTGCAGTCTCTGACCATCTCTTGTATCATGTCTGCAGTCTCTGACCATCTCTTGTATCATGTCTGCAGTCTCTGACCATCTCTTGTATCATGTCTGCAGTCTCTGGCCATCTCTTGTAATATATCTGCAGTCTCTGACCATTTCCTGTACCATGTATGCAGTCTCTGACCATCTCTTGTGTCATGTCTGCAGTCTCTGACCATCTCCTGTACCATGTCTGCAGTCTCTGACCATCTCCTGTACTATGTCTGCAGTCTCTGGCCATCTCTTGTAATATGTCTGCAGTCTCTGACCATTTCCTGTACCATGTATTCAGTCTCTGATCATCTCTTGTATCATGTCTGTAGTCTCTGACCATCTCCTGTACTATGTCTGCAGTCTCTGACCATCTCCTGTACTATGTCTGCAGTCTCTGACCATCTCTTGTATCATGTCTGCAGTCTCTGACCATCTCCTGTACTATGTCTGCAGTCTCTAACCATCTCCTGTACTATGTCTGCAGTCTCTGACAATCTCTTGTATCATGTCTGCAGTCTCTGACCATCTCCTGTACTATGTCTGCAGTCTCTGACCATCTCTTGTATCATGTCTGCAGTCTCTGACCATCTCCTGTACTATGTCTGCAGTATCTGACCATCTCCTGTACTATGTCTGCAGTCTCTGACCGTGTCCTGTACTATGTCTGCAGTCTCTGATCATCTCCTGTATCATGTCTGCAGTCTCTGACCATCTCTTGTATCATGTCTGCAGTCTCTGACCATCTCCTGTACCATGTCTGCAGTCTCTGACCATCTCTTGTACCATGTCTGTAGTCTCTGACCATCTCTTGTACCATGTCTGCAGTCTCTGGCCATCTCTTGCACCACGTCTGCAGTCTCTGACCATCTCTTGTATCATGTCTGCAGTCTCTGACCATCTCTTGTATCATGTCTGCAGTCTCTGACCATCTCTTGTATCATGTCTGCAGTCTCTGGCCATCTCTTGTAATATATCTGCAGTCTCTGACCATTTCCTGTACCATGTATGCAGTCTCTGACCATCTCTTGTGTCATGTCTGCAGTCTCTGACCATCTCCTGTACCATGTCTGCAGTCTCTGACCATCTCCTGTACTATGTCTGCAGTCTCTGGCCATCTCTTGTAATATGTCTGCAGTCTCTGACCATTTCCTGTACCATGTATTCAGTCTCTGATCATCTCTTGTATCATGTCTGCAGTCTCTGACCATCTCCTGTACTATGCCTGCAGTCTCTGGTCATGTCTTGTACCATGTCTGCAGTCTCTGACCATCTCTTGTACCATGTCTGCAGTCTCTAGCCATCTCTTGTACCATGTCTGCAGTCTCTGACCATCTCTTGTATCATGTCTGCAGTCTCTGACCATCTCTTGCATCATGTCTGCAGTCTCTGACCATCTCTTGTATCATGTCTGCAGTCTATGACCATCTCCTGTACTATGTCTGCAGTCTCTGGCCATCTCTTGTAATATGTCTGCAGTCTCTGACCATCTCATGTACCATGTCTGCAGTCTCTGACCATCTCTTCTACTTTGTCTGCAGTCTCTGACCATCTCCTGTACTATGTCTACAGTCTCTGACCATCTCTTGTACCATGTATGCAGTCTCTGACCATCTCTTGTATCATGTCTGCAGTCTCTGACCATCTCCTGTACTATGCCTGCAGTCTCTGGCCATCTCTTGTACCATATCTGCAGTCTCTGACCATCTCTTGTACCATGTCTGCAGTCTATGACCATCTCCTGTACTATGTCTGCAGTCTCTGGCCATCTCTTGTAATATGTCTGCAGTCTCTGACCATCTCTTCTACTATGTCTGCAGTCTCTGACCATCTCTTCTACTATGTCTGCAGTCTCTGACCATCTCCTGTACTATGTCTGCAGTCTCTGACCATCTCTTGTACCATATCTGCAGTCTCTGATCATCTCTTGTACCATGTCCTCAGTCTGTGACCATCTCCTGTAGTGTGTCTTACACATATACAACTCACATCACTCACACACACAGCCTACATAGGCTATGTGTGAGTGATATGAGGTGTATATGTGTGACATAGGCTGCATGTGAGTGACATTATACACACACACAGAAAATGTTCACACATATACTAATATGTCGGGGAGGGGGGGGGGGGGGGGTGCATTGGCTTGCATTGCGTCACCTCCCTGAAATTAGTTTTTGCAGGTTGGGATTAGGGCTGAAACAACTAATCGATTATGAAATTAATCGATTACTATTTTCATAATCGAATAATCGGCCAGTAACATAATGGGGTTAAAATGAGTCCTTTATAGTACAAAAAGAGCAAATTGCTACTGTAAATATTACTTTCACAGTTCTACAGTACCAAAAATTTACCCCTTACATTAGTGATTATCTGCTTTTTTTTTTTTTTTTTTTTTGTACTATAAAGGGCTAATTTTAGTTTTTTTAACCCCATTATGTTACTAAACGTCTTAGACCTGGTTCACATCTATGTGTTTTTTGGTGCTTTTTGCAGAAACGCTCTACAGTTCATTTACATGGTTTCCTATGGGACACGTTCACATCTATGCTTTTTTCAGCCGCTGCGTATTTGGAAAGGGTCAGGGACTTTTTTAACGCAAATCAGTGCTTTTTTGGTTTAATATACTTCAATGGAGAAGCTGCAGAAGAGCATGTAATGTGTTTTTGCAGCAATTTGTGTTTTTTTTTAATCTGCTCAACGACAAATTGTCCAAAAAAAAAATGCAAAAACGCAGCAAAATCACGTGCACAAAAATCACAACGCACAGCAAAAAGCACTGCAGAAACAGATCAAAAGCAAACCGCATAGGTGTGATATTTACCAGATTCACTCTTTAATAGTATATACGTATATCTTTTCTAATAGTATATACAGTATATATCCCCTCTAATAGCATATACAGTGTATATATATATCTCCTTTAATAGTGTATACAGTATATCTCCTCTAATAGTATATACAGTACATCTCTCCTCTAATAGTATATACAGTATATCTCTCTTCTAATAGTATATCTCTCCTCTAATAGTATATCTCTCTTCTAATAGTATATACAGTATATCTCCTCTGTTATTCTCAGAGGAGATTAGATATTTTGCTCTCTAACCATATAATTGGTTATTTATATTTACCACTGCATAGAAATATTTAGGAATAAATTTCCTTTTTTTTAAACTTTACATATTAACTGAATTATACACCACACTTTTTTTTTTAAGGTTATTAACCGATTAATCGAAACAATAATCGGCCAACTAATCGATTATGAAAATAATCGTTAGTTGCAGCTCTAGTTGGGATGTCTGCCTTATTATAGGCTTACCTGTAGGTACAAGTGGTAGTGCAGAGTTTACTACCAATTTAATGAAAAATAAGTTCTTATTATGGCCACTAGATGGAACTGATCATTAGCTCCATCTAGTGGCCATAATGTGGTATTTTTCTGAACTACCTTTAAAAAGAAAAATATGGCCAATAGAGGGCGCTAATGATCACTGGAGCTAATCCTATTACAAACAATATGGCGCTCATTTGTGGTGCCTGTGTAAATGCTTAAAGGGTAACTCCACTTTTGTGGAGGGAAAAAAATAGCAAATAAAGAAAAAATAATAAATGACCTTTCCTTTTCAATCTGCAGCCGCTGTCATTTTCTGAAAATGCAATATGTCCACCTGGAGGCGCTCTGTACACAGATTGGTACAGAACACACCCCTAGAAACATTGATTTCTGCTCGTGTGATTGGCTCACTGATTTTCCCAGAAGTCTGCACTAAAGATACAAGTCAGATTTCAGGCATCCCCTGCAACATAAATGTCATTTTTGGCGAGGTACTGCTAATAGGAAATCATGTCTAAAGGGATGCAGGCCCTGCAGCCTTCCTCATTAGTGCCCTGCAGGTGATTAATAATTATGAAAGCACCTCCATTAGATTCACCTAACACATGGACACAGAGAAACAAACAGTTATTTTCTTAGTAGTTGATCCCCAAATTCCCAGATTCAGATTTAACCACAGCCTCGTTTTGAGATTTGGGTGTTTCCAAGTTTAAAACATTTTTTTTTTGCTAGAAAAATTACTTAGAACCCCCAAACATTATATATTGTTTTTTTTCTAACATCCTAGAGAATAAAATGGATATGCAATACTTTTTTTCGCACCGTATTTGCGCAGCGGTCTTATAAGCGCACTTTTTTTGGAAAAAAAATCACTTTTTTGAATAAAAAAATAAGACAACAGTAAAGTTAGCCCAATTTTTTTTATATTGTGAAAGATAATGTTACGCCAACATGTCACGCTTCAAAATTGCGCCCCAGCTCGTGGAATGGCGTCAAACTTTTACCTTTAAAAAATCTCCATAGGCGACATTTAAAAAATTCTACAGGTTGCATGTTTTGAGTTACAGAGGAGGTCTAGGGCTAGAATTATTGCTCTCGCTCTAACAATTGAAAAAAGCAAATGAAAGTCGCCCACGGGACTTTAAATGAGGTGTAAATGGTGATCAAAGGGTAGACAAATATAAAGGTACAAGTATTTATTGAATACAGCAGCATAATCCATAATAGGGCATAAGCATGGGTGAAAAAGGTTCATAAAACAGCAACATTGCATGGTAATCCTAAAACATAGCCATAATAAATAGTAATACATATAATACAGGTATGCATAGTACATCTCTAACCCGACGCGTTTCGCGAGCTTTCCTCGCTTCATCAGGGGCTGATGTGCATAGCTGCTGTCTGTAAAACAGATAAAGTAATTAGAGTATCGGTTATGAAGGGATACAGCAAGAAGCCAGAACCGGTCATCCCATACTTACTTGTAAAACCAAGGCTACAACCACATAACCCAAGTACAGGTCGGCGGAGAGCATCTCCCCCGGGAGCTGAAGGGGCCGAGGAACCAACCAGAGGACCGAAGCCAGGCGTGGGGGGCAGCATGGCAGAGTGAGGAGAAGAAAAGAGGGCGTGAACCCAGATTGTTCCCAAATGTACTGCAGGGCAACTCTCTGTATGGAAATGTAAACATATGGTAATATAGAGTTAAAGAGTAAATAAGTATGAGATGTATATCGTGGCATCAAATGCAAGATATGTTGATAAACAAGATCTAAAGTAGTGACATTGGTATTGTCATGGAAATATAGATATGTACTGCTTGCATGATATGCATAAGGTGTCCCGCAGAGCAGAGGGAAAAACAATTGCTCTAACAATTGCGGCGATACCTCACATGGTGATTTGACCACCGTTTTCATACGCGGGCGCTACTCACATATGCGTTCACTTCTGCGCGCGAGCTCGCCAGGACGGGGCGCTTTAAAAAAATTTTTTTCTTATTTACTTTACTTTATTTTATTTATTTTTTCACTGTTTTAAAAAAAAAAAAAAAATTGGATCACTTTTATTCCTATTACAAGGAATGTAAACATCCCTTGTAATAGAAAAAAGCATGACAGGACCTCTTAAATATGAGATCTGGGGTCAAAAAGTCCTCAGATCTCATACTTGGACTTCAATGCAAAAAAAAAAATTTTGTTATTTGAAAAAAATGACAACAAAAAAATGGCCCTTTAAGAGGTATGGGCGGAGCTGACGTTATGACGTCGCTTCCGCCCTCCTATGGTATGGAGACGAGGGGGGGGGGGGCATCTTCCCCTCACTCGTCTCCATACCACAGACATGACAGGTCCCGATCGCCTCCGCCGCTGCCGACGGCTCCAGTAAGTGGCGGAGGGCACGGGAGAGCGGCAGGAGGGGGGGTGGCACCTCTCCCGCCGCTGATAATGGTGATCTCGCGGTGAATCTGTATATGTACAGGAGCCGGTCGGTAAGTGGTTATTAAATGAGGAAAATTGTTTCGGAGGAATCATCTCTAAATGCAACGCTCTAAAACAACAACGTCGATTAGCGGCGAGGGCGTCTATAGACACCTCAACATATAATTTCGGGTGAATCGTTTTCCCGGTAAACCCAGACTGATGTTTTCACTAATGGAGGTAAAAAGCGCAAACAGGGGCGTCGCGGGTTCATTAAAATGCTTTATCGCGTCTCACAAAAGACGCCGCAGCGCTATAAATTATTGGTTATTTATCGCATTTAAATATGACTCTCGGTGACAGTAGATGGATAGCCGGCGTTTGGGAGGGGATCTTTCATCATAGAGCGTGCACCGAATGTCTGAATTATCTGTAATTAATCAAACCATCTCAGAAATACTGATGGATGCGGCGGTGGTGGACTGCTTCCCAGACTCCGAAGAGGACCTGTCACGTTTGGAGTAACAATCAGCAACAAGTAGAAGTCGATGTAAACCCGACTGGACGTTGTTTAGTTTGCCGTGTGCTCTGTGCACCATAAATCATTCTCATTGGTTTCAATAGGTGTTTTTTTTTTTTCTTTTTTTTTTTTTCATCCTTTGTTGCATTTGAGTGCTGCTGCTCTCCTGCAGCCCTTTTTCCTGTCTATGCACACAGTCCAGCAGAGTGGGTTCCCTGATGGTGACAACAGTGGATCATGTTTGCAAAATGCGGAGTCTCCATCAGAATCTCGTGTGACAACTCTTTAGCTCAATCGGGAGACACGGACAGAGTGTTGTCACCCTATAATAGGTTAGTTAAAGTATCATAGAACCCTACGTAAGCACTTTTCGAAGATGATTTAAACACTCGCTAAATGATGGTCATCTAGTTCTGGGAGGGGGGGGGGTCTATTGACGTCCTCCCAGAACCCCGCCCTCCACGCTCCATCTGCGGCGCACAACCGTCATGTTCTGTGATCCTTCGTACACAGCTGATCACAGATCGGGGTAAAGGGTCAATCGCATCAAACCTTTACCATATAATCAGTTGTGTCCAATCACAGCTGATCAATATGTAAACAGACTTGCCCGGTTATCGGCATTCCTTTCCTCGTTTTCCGCCACAGGGTGAGGAGAGGAGAGCCGGTAACAGGCAAGTGTGAAAGAGGACATCTACACTGATAATCAGGGCACTTATCATTAGTGTCCTGATGATCAGTGCAACCCCAACAGTGCCCATCAGTGCTGCCTATCAGTGCCTTCTCATCAGTGCCCCCTATCAGAGCCGCATATTAGTGCAGCCTCATCAGTGCCCATCAGCGTAGCCTATCAGTGCTGCATATTAGTGCAGCCTCATCAGTGCCCATCAACGTAGCCTCTAAGTGCCAATCAGTGCCTCCTCATCAGTGCCGCATATTAGTGCCCATCAGTATAGCCCAGGGATCCTCAAACTACTGCCCTCCAGCTGTTACGGAACTACACATCCCATGAGGCATTGTAAAACACTGACATTCACAGACATGACTAGGCATGATGGGAATTGTAGTTCCTGAACAACTGGTTGGCCGTAGTTTGAAGACCCTTGAAGATCAGTGCCAATCAGTGCATCCTCATCAGTGCTCCCTATCAGTGCTGCCTATCGGTGTCCATCAGTGCCTCCTCATCAGTGTAGCCTATCAGTGCCAATCAGTGCCCCCTATCAGTGCCACCTATTGGTGTCCATCAGTGCCCATCAGTTTAGCCTGTCAGTGCCAATCAGTGCCTCCTCATCAGTGCCCCCTATCAGTGCCGCCTATCGATGTCCATCAGTGCCCATCAGTTTAGCCTATCAGTGCCAATCAGTGCCTCCTCATCAGCGCCCCCTATCAGTGCCGCCTATCGGTGTCCATCAGTGCCTCCTAATCAGTGCCCATCAGTGTAGCCTATCAGTGCCCTCTATCAGTGCCGCCTATCGGTGTCCATCAGTGCCGCCTCATCAGTGCCTCCTCATCAGCACCCCCTATCAGTGCCGCCTATCGGTGTCCATCAGTGCCCATCAGTTTAGCCTATCAGTGCCTATCAGTGCCTCCCCATCAGTGTCCATCAGTGTAGCCTATTAGTGCCCCCTATCAGTGCCGCCTATCGGTGTCCATCAGTGCCGCATATCAGTACCACCTCATCAGTGCCTCCTCATCTTTGCCCATTAGAGAAAAATTACCTGTTTGCAAAATTTTGTAACAGAAACTAAAAAAAAGTTTTTTTCTTAAAAATGTTTGGTCTTTTTTCATTTATTTAACAAAAAAACCCCAAAAAACTCAGCGGTGAATAAATTCCACCAAAAGAAAGCTCTATTTGTGTGACGAAAATGATAAAAATGTCCCATGTGTACAGTGTTGTATGACCGTGTAATTGTCATTCAAAGTGTGAGAGCGCTGAGAGCTATAAGTTGTTGTGGGCAGGAAGGGGGTGAAAGTAGGCAAGTGGTTAATCACTGAGACTGCAGCTTTTTCTTTTTTTAATCCTTGCCTATGTTCCAGTTTAAGAGGATCGCTGCCCCAGGTTTCCTGATTCAGGGTGGCTTTGTTCTCTTGCAGTATCCAGTGAAGTCACCCTCGCATGCAGGGACTAGAGATGTGTCTCCCTGCACTGTGTGCATCAATAGAAACACACAGCCCCATAGCTCAGGATGGCGCAGCACTCCTCTTCTTCTCACCCCTCCCTAATAGACGGTCTTCAGACTGCACTGTCCATGATACTCACTGTTCCTGTGAAGACCAGAAGTTCAGGGAAGCAACAATGAAAGAGCAGGAGCCAGCAGTTGTAAGTCGGAGCTCTGCTGTACGGGGACTGTAAGTGACTGATACAAGTCAAATTCAGCTTGTATTAACAATAATATGAGTAAAAAGAATGTCGATTGGTGTATTATTGAATACAGAGCTCCATTAATGTGTATCTTTTATATCTTCCTTGTTAACACATGGGCACTCCTGATTGGCTCCTTGTGTTACTCCCCCCCCCCTTCTTTTGGTGTGAGCTCTGCTGTAGTGGGGACTCCAAAGGCTGATATCCGGTCAAATACAGGTCCTTACACCACAGGGCAGAGCCCTTCCATGCATCTGTGCATTTGGTGGACAATCAAAAATGGTGGCACCGGCAGAAGAGGGCAAACCAAGTGGACTGGAAGCGGAACTTCAGTCATTTTTTCATCTTTCCATCTATTAAATCTTCTGCTCTTGTTGTTGTTGTTTTATCTTTGGATAGTAGATCTCTGCCAGTAGATCCCTTATACAGCCCACTTCCTGTTTCCTGTCTGGTCATTGGTCTAGGCTTATGACATCATACACAGTGAATGCGATTACAGTGTTAGCAGCAGCCAGGTGGAGGTGTATTTTGCAATAATTTGCACACACATTGTATTCTTGCACATTTTTTCTACAGGTTGTATGATATTTTTTATCACTATCTTTTAATTTGATATGAGATTGCGCTGATAGAAACTTTGTATTGTATTGATTAAAAAAAAAACAGTTGCGTTTGAAAAATTGCAGCACAAATACCGTGTGACATAATTTACAACGATCTCCATTTTATTCCCTAGGGTCTCTGCTAAAAAAATATATACAGTATCTCACAAAAGTGAGTACACCCCTCACATTTTTGTATTTTCTTCTATCTTTTCATGTGACAACACTGAAGAAATGACACTTTGCTACAATGTAAAGTAGTGAGTGTACAGCTTGTATAACAGTGTAAATTTGCTGTCCCCTCAAAATAACTCAACACACAGCCATTAATGTCTAAACCGCTGGCAACAAAAGTGAGGACACCCCTAAGGGAAAATGTCCAAATTGGGCCCAAAGTGTCAAATTTTGCGTGGCCACCATTATTTTCCAGCACTGCCTTAACCCTCTTCGGCATGGAGGTCACCAGAGCTTCACAGGATATCACTGGAGTCCTCTTCCCCTCCTCCATGATGACATCACAGAGCTGGTGGATGTTAGAGACCTTGCGCTCCTCCACCTTCCATTTGAGGATGCCCCACAGATGCTCAATAGGGTTTAGGTCTGGAGACATGCTTGGCCAGTCCATCTCTTTGACCCTCAGCTTCTTTAGCAAGGCAGTGGTGGTCTTGGAGGTGTGTTTGGGGTGGTTATCATGTTGGAATACTGCCCTACGGCCCAGTCTCTGAAGGGAGGGGATCATGCTCTGCTTCAGTATGTCACAGTACATGTTGGCATTCATGGTTCCCTCAATGATCTGTAACTCCCCAGTGCCGGCAGCACTCATGCAGCCCCAAACCATGACACTCCCACCACCATGCTTGACTGTAGACAAGACACACTTGTCTTTGTACTCCTCACCTGGTTGCCCCCACACACGCTGGTCACCATCTGAACCTAATAAGTTTATCTTGGTCTCATCAGACCACAGGACATGGTTCCAGTAATCCATGTCCTTAGTCTGCTTGTCTTCAGCAAACTCTTTGCGGACTTCTTGTGCATCATCTTTAGAAGAGGCTTCTGTAACGACACCCCGAGTATGAAAGGGGTTAACGTCGTTTAGGACATTTCAAACCCAAACACAAAGGCAGCTACCGAACACTCCAATCAGCCAAACAAGGAACCCATACAAATAATCCACCCCAAAAACGAGACACAGCTCTGTCTTCAGGTTCCAAGCAGGAAATGAATCTTTATTAAAAAAAAACATGTTATACAGATCCCACTTCAAAACATTTCCCCCCCACCCTTGAAAAACAGGGCGGGTTAAACTGTCCAATAACAATGGACACACAGGTCAGGTGTGCTTAAAGTGGTGTTCCGGTCGAAATTATACTTTTTAAATAAAAATACCCCTATAATACACAAGCCTAATGTATTCTAGTAAAGTTAGTCTGTAAACTATGGTCTGTTTTGTTAGTTTATAGCAGTAGTTTGTTATTTTATAAACTTACAGCAGGCTGTGGCCATCTTAAGTGTGGGCATCTGAAGCCAGACTGTATTTCTTCCTGGATCTCATCCTTGCAGATCTCGCACATCCTCAGCGCAGCACAAGCAGTGTAATAGGTTTCAGGTCAGGTTTCCATAGCAACGGCAGTTTCAGAGGAAGTTGCCGCCCCACGTGCTCAGTGCAGCACAGGCAGTGTAATAGGTTTCAGGTCAGGTTTCCATAGCAACGCCAGTTTCAGAGGAAGTTGCCGCCCCTTCCCAGAAGGCATTGCAAACAGGAAATGATGCGATGGGCCGCGGCCAGGGAGGAGGGAGTGAAAAATGAATACAGCAGATATACAGTAAGTGCTGAGAAAAAAAATTAAAAATATGCAATTTGTTTACAGTGCACAATTTAGTGAGGGATACTGAAGAGTTGTAAAAGTGGGTGGAACTCCACTTTAACTTCTCATCAGTAAACAGTCTTAACAGGGGGGCTGCTGGAGGAATCCCCCCTCTCTCTTTCCTCACAGAAATACACTTCCTGTGATCCAAGGCAGACAAACACAATGGAACATTGGAATACAGCCCCACCCCAAAGTAGCACAGCAAACAGTACACATTCTATATACACAAATATACAGCATTGAGTCTCTGACTAGCACAGATCATAGTGGGGTTCTCATTCACCTTGTGCCCCTATTAGTGACTCCCATCACAATGGCATATCCAGGGTCCCCAGAGTCTGTGTGTCTTGGGGGACATGGACCTGAATCTAAAGTAACGCCACCTCCAGGGTCCCCAGACATACAGCTCACAAAGAGCACCGTCCCCCCAAATGCCAGGGCCCATAATTGGTTTGCAGGAGGCTAGCCATCAGTCCCCTCCAAAAGCCTCTTTTCCAGATAGGTCTGTCACATTTCTCCCCTTTCGGCAGGAGACTAACACAGGAGGAGACCCCAGACGGGTTGACTCCGAAGTTAGTCAGTAGTTCCAGTCCCCCAATGCCGGTATCCACAAAGTACCCCAAATAAATTGTTCCAAACAGAGAATTACCTCTCAGAGAACATCCCCGCCGCTGGGGAGAGGCCTGGACTGGCCCTTCTCCCTGGGGTCTTTTCACCTGCTGGAGAGAAGACAGGGTGACTGGGCTCACTGCGTCACGCTGTTGGGGATCTGGGCCGACCGTCCAGCATCCCTGGGGTATACAAGTGAACACTGAAGTCCCATCCACTTTTGGTAAGTGAAAATCCCCCAGTGCTTGCAAAGCATGGCTGACATCCTCCTGTCCTAGTGCCGCACCAATTTTTGGGGTTGTGTCAGTAAAGACCCTTCCACTACCACAAGAGCTCCCTCTTCTGTTAGGTGAGGGCAGAGGCTTGCAGCACTCTGCTCTGTTGCCAGCTCTTCTGCTGGATTGGTGGCATCATTCTGGGGTGCCATATGCTGCTGGGAAGGGACCATCTCCTTCTCACCCTGGGCCTCCGGAACCGCCGCAGGTGTAGGGCAGAGGTCTTGGACCCTCTGTCCGGTGACCAGCGCTTCAGCTGGGGAAGTTCCTTGTAACTCCACAAATACTGCTGTTGGTGCTGGGCAGAGCACAGTGAAGCCCGGCCTTAACACCAGCTCCCCCACCGGAGGCTCACCCGGCTGTTCCTCCCCAGCAGAAAAGTCCATCAAATCCCCTGTGTCTGCAACTGGTGTCTGGGGATAGGAGTTCACAATCTCATGTCCGTGGAACCCAGAAGATGCTATCAGTGCTGGGCAGAGGTTAGCAGAACTCTGCCTTGTTGTCAGCACTTCAGCTTTGGAGATGGCAATCTCCGGAGTTTCCACTGCCGATTCTCTGGCATGCTGCTGAACGCATTCTAGCAGTTTCCTGTATGCCCTTTCCAGATGCTGTTCCTTCCTTAGCAAATAGTCTAGATCAGGTTTAAGCTCTGAGACCCCTGCAAGACTGAACATAGCCTCTCTGTATTCTCGCAGGTCCTCCAGGGTAGGTTCCCCTTCATCACCATACACAAAACAATCTGAAAGGCTCTCCCACAGCAATCCAGGGCCACCAAAGTCATATCCCTCCGGAGAGCATTCTGTTGTCTCCCCTAAATATTCCTCCTCCACGTGCCATTGCAGAGCCCGATACCGATTCTCCAGCTCTATTTCTTGCTGGACCAGCCTGTCCAACTCAGTCACCCATTGCTCCTGGGGCCGTTCTCCCAGGAATTGCATCCGTAACTCCCGTTGTTCACTGGCCTGCTGCTCTGGGGTTGGAAAGAACTTGCCCCGTTGCATTGCAGCAACCTGGAGGGCTCTAATCCAGTGTCCTACCCGGATCTTCTGCCTGAGCTCCAGGTATTCATCCACAGACACAGTCCTGGGGATTGCTGAAAGGACGATCCGCAGCAGCCCCGGGAACTTTGATGCCAGATCCATATCTCTGCAGGGGTGTCTGAAGTCTGCTATGCTGGGCCTTTCCGTTATGTTGGGTCTTTCAGCTCTATCCATTTCAACTAGTTCTGCGATAATGTCCCTCTTCTTACGGTTGTTGGCCGGTCGGCCCCGGTTCTCCAGTAAGTCCTTGAGGGAAGAGAGCTTTAGCCGTCCATACTGTGCTTCCATTGTCCTGTGTCCTCTTGTAGCTGTCCTTCTGGGCTGTGGGAATGATCCCGCTGCTAGCCACCAGTGTAACGACACCCCGAGTATGAAAGGGGTTAAAGTCGTTTAGGACATTTCAAACCCAAACACAAAGGCAGCTACCGAACACTCCAATCAGCCAAACAAGGAACCCATACAAATAATCCACCCCAAAAACGAGACACAGCTCTGTCTTCAGGTTCCAAGCAGGAAATGAATCTTTATTCAAAAAACACATGTTATACAGATCCCACTTCAAAAAATTTCCCCCCCACCCTTGAAAAACAGGGCGGGTTAAACTGTCCAATAACAATGGACACACAGGTCAGGTGTGCTTAACTTCTCATCAGTAAACAGTCTTAACAGGGGGGCTGCTGGAGGAATCCCCCCTCCCTCTTTCCTCACAGAAATACACATCCTGTGATCCAAGGCAGACAAACACAATGGAACATTGGAATACAGCCCCACCCCAAAGTAGCACAGCAAACAGTACACATTCTATATACACATATATACAGCATTGAGTCTCTGACTAGCACAGATCATAGTGGGGTTCTCATTCACCTTGTGCCCCTATTAGTGACTCCCATCACAATGGCATATCCAGGGTCCCCAGAGTCTGTGTGTCTTGGGGGACATGGACCTGAATCTAAAGTAACGCCACCTCCAGGGTCCCCAGACATACAGCTCACAAAGAGCACCGTCCCCCCAAATGCCAGGGCCCATAATCGGTTTGCAGGAGGCTATCCATCAGTCCCCTCCAAAAGCCTCTTTTCCAGATAGGTCTGTCACAGCTTCCTTCTGGGATGACAGCCATGCAGACCAATTTGATGCAGTGTGCGGCGTATGGTCTGAGCACTGACAGGCTGACCCCTCACCCCTTCAACCAATGCTGGCAGCACTCATACGTCTATTTCCCAAAGACAACCTCTGGATATGACGCTGAGCACGTGACCTCAACTTCTTTGGTGGACCATGGCGAGGCCTGTTCTGAGTGGAACCTGTCCTGTTATACCGCTGTATAGTCTTGGCCACCGTGCTGCAGCTCAGTTTCAGGGTCTTGGCAATCTTCTTATAGCCTAGGCCATCTTTATGTAGAGCAACAATTCTTTTTTTTCAGATCCTCAGAGAGTTCTTTGCCATGAGGTGCCATGCAGACCTTCCAGTGACCAGTATGAGAGAGTGAGAGCGATAACACCAAATTTAACACACCTGCTCCCCATTCACACCTGAGACCTTGTAACGCTAAGGAGCCACCTGGCACCGGGGAGGGAAAATGGCTAATTGGGCCCAGTTTGGACATTTTCACTTAGGGGGTCTGGGGCTGCATGAGTGCTGCCGGCACTGGGGAGCTACAGTTCATTGAGGGAACCATGAATGCCAACATGTACTGTGACATGACAGTAAAGCAGAGCATGATCAACTCCCTTCGGAGACTGGGCCGCAGGGCAGTATTCCAACATGATAATGACCCCAAACACACCTCTAAGACCACCACTGCCTTGCTAAAGAAGCTGAGGGTAAAGGTGATGGACTGGCCAAGCATGTCTCCAGACCTAAACCCTATTGAGCATCTGTGGGACATCCTCAAATGGAAGGTGGGGGAGCGCAAGGTCTCTAATATCCACCAGCTCCGTGATGTCGTCATGGAGGAGAGGAAAAGGACTCCAGTGGCAACCTGTGAAGCTCTGGTGACCTCCACGCCCAAGAGGGTTAAGGCAGTGCTGAAAAATAATGGAGGCCACACAAAATATTGACACTTTGGGCCCAATTTGGACATTTTCACTTAGGGGTGTACTGACTTTTGTTGCCAGCGGTTTAGACATTAATGGCTGTATGTTGAGTTATTTTGTGGGGACAGCAAATTTACACTGTTATACAAGCTGTACACTCACTACTTTACATTGTAACAAAGTGTCATTTCTTCAGTGTTGTCACATGAAAAGATAGAAGAAAAGATTTACAAAAATGTGAGGGGTGTACTGACTTTTGTGAGATACTGTATATAATGTTTGGGGGGGGGGGGGGTTCTGAGTAACTTTCTAGCGAAAAATTGAAAGCTGTTACATGTATGAGTAAAATGCCAGAATTGGTTTGGGGGCAAAGTGGTTAATGAATACAAAGTTGCATTGTTTTGTATCTTTTACATCTTCCCGGGATTCCCCCCCGACACATATAGAGGTCTATGCAGTGATAACATGTTTCAGTTGTAGAGGATGATTAAATCCTCCATCTCTCCGGCCTCGATAAATTGGGGGCCTCATAGACGGAGGCCGCAGCCATCTCAAGTATGTCTTGAAATCTGAGATGCGTTCATGCCGCACTGTTCCAGGGGAGACAGTGAATCTATTGTAGCATCGGGGGAAGAGGTTGCGGGGGGGGGGGGGGGGGGGTAATTGAATTCTTAAGCTTTGAGCGCCTGGCAGAGATTGAAGCTTTCTCCAGACCTGAGTGGCGGGCTCTGATAACTAAATCCCTTCTATCATTCTCTCAGTGCGAGTGATACCGGCGCAGCGTCAGCCCGTCACAGGGATGTGACAACGCGTTCCGGGGGAAATAGGGAAAAGCAAACTGCAAAACGCACGGCTCCAGACGTATCAAGCGTGATATTGCTAGAAAATGAGATTATTTTATGAACTGCTGCTTCCTGACACCTGAAAGGGAATCCATCTGCCGTCCCTTTAAATGGCTTTACCTGTTAGAGATATGGAATGGGTTACTTTCAGTTGAATACATTGAGCCCGGAGGGCCGGCGAGACCGGGGGGGCGTCAAGGAAAAATCAGGCGGGGTGCTGGAAATACTGCCTCGGAATTGAAATAACCCCTTCTCTGCCAGAGACTGTTCAGCATTTTTTGCACACATGTAAAAAAATATTTTTTTTTTGGAACAATATTATTATTTAACCACTTCAATACCGGGCACTTATACACCTTCCTGCCCAGACCAATTTTCAGCTTTCAGCGCTGTCGCAGTTTGAATGACAATTGCGCGGTCATCCATCACTGTACCCAAACTAAATTTTTATCATTTTGTTCCCACAAATAGAGCTTTCTTTCGGTGGTATTTGATCACCTCTGCAGTTTTTATTTTTTGCTAAACAAATAAAAAAAGACCGAAAATTTTGAAAAAAAATAAAAGTATTGCTTTTGTTTCTGTTATAAAATTTTGTAAATAAGTAAGTTTTCTCTTTCACTGATGGCACTGATAAGGCGGCACCGATGAGGTGGCACCAATGAGCGAGCACTGACGGGCACTGACGATAGGCACTAATATGCGGCACTGATGGGCACTAGTAGGCGGCACTGATGGGTGGCACCGATATGCAGCATTGATGGGCATTGATAGGCGGCACTAATGAGCACTCATGGGTGGCACTGGGTGGCACTGGTGGGCACTGATAGGCGACACTGATGGGCACTGAAAGGCTGCAAAGATGGGTTCTTATGGGTGGCACTGATAGGCAGCACTGCTGGGCACTGATAGGCGGCACTGCTTGGCACTGATACGTGGCACTGATATGCAGCACTGATATGATGCACTGATAGGCATCCCTGGTGGCACTGGCAGTGGTAGGCATTGTGAGTGGGCACTGATTGGCAGCCGGCAGCTGCCTGGGCACAAATTAGTATTTCCCTGGGGGTCTAGGGGGGGGGCATACCTGGTGGTCTAGTGTGGATGGCCATCCTGGTGGTCCTGGGTGGGATCCAAGGGGGAGCTGTGCTGATAAACAATCAGCACAGACCCCCCCCTGTCAGGAGAGCAGCCGATCAGATGCGAGTGAGGAAAAGCCAATCACCGGCTCTTCCTATTTACATCGTGATCGGCCGTGATTGGACACGGCTGATCACATGGTAAAGAGTCTCCATCAGAGACTCTTTACCGAGATCGTAGTTGCGGTGTGTCAGACTGACACACCGCAACAACGATCGCCGCGATGCGTGCCCCCGGGGGAGCGCAGTGGCTTATTATCCTGAGGACGTCAAATGACGCCCAGTTAGCGTATTGAAACCACTTTGCCGCCGTCATTCTGCTATATGGCGGGTGTCAAGTGGTTAAGGTCCTTATATAGCGCTGTCAATTTACGCAGCTCTTTACATATACATTGTACATTTACATCAGTTCATGTGATTGCCCTGATTGGCTGTCACAGCAGTCCCATGACCAGAAAGCTTTGCGTTAGTCGCCAGTATCTGTCCCCGGAGCGCGCAGGGTGCGCTCTCTCTGCACAGCTGTGTGTTTACAATCTGGTACGCAAATATGCGGCCGCTCGGCATCAAAGCCCACCGCCCGAGAAGCCGCATATTTGCGTACTGTCGGCGCGAAGACGTGTGTGCCCATGAAACAACAAAGAACTTCGGTGCCCATAACTTTTCAATGGCAGTTCTGTAAAAAGCCCGTCCAGGTCACAAGCTTAGGGTTAACTATGAATACTTGCTATTATCCGATTTTCAGATTTTTTACGAATTTACAATTTTTTACGAATTTACATTATTTTTTACGAATTTACGATTTTTTTTTAGAATTGACAATTTTTTGGGAATTTACAAGTTTACAATTTTTTTTTCAAATTTACAAATTTTTGAATATTCTAATTTGTAAATTTTCGAATATTCGAATTTACAAATATTGGGAAAAGTCAGTTAAACGGGTTTTCGTTTTTAACGAACTTCCAGCGCACCAGACTACAATACACATTGATATGTAAAAAAAAGTCCGGCAGAGCTGCACAAACGCTATACTCCCGATTGGCCACTTACACCTCGTAAGGGTCCGGGTGCCTTCACCGTCCTCGCCCCTCCCTTACGCGTGTCGACACAGGGTCACGTGTCATCCTCAGGGGGATCTGTACGTTTCATGGAGGGAGGGGGGAATTATATTGGAGACGCAATGGGGAGGCACTGGATGTGTGGTAGGAGGGGGGATTTGACAGAGCCGTTTGACAGGCGTTTGTGCTAGGAGGGGGGATTTGTGCTATAAGCAGAAAGGAGCAGTGTTTTTTGGGGTGAAGGATTTGTGCTAGGAGGAAGGAATTTGACATGGAAAAAGGGGGAATTTTTATTTAAGGAAGGGATTTTTGCTGAGACATGATGCTCACACTTTTCAGGGGTGGAAGCACTTTGTCTTCTTCCCCCTGAGCACTAGATGACCTTGTCCCGCCACTGCCAGCACTCCCATGTTCCAGCTTCCAGGCACTTGTGCCTTTTCATTGCCCCTGCAGAGGCTGTCCCAACTTCCAGGGGTTCTTGGATGGAAACTGTCCAAGAGGCCACCCTCATCATTTTGGGATCCTCACAGCTTACAACTGTTAGCCTTCGTCCAGGCCTGTGAAGTTTGTGCTCTTGTTCTTTGAACTCTTTGCATAATCAGAACACCTGAACTGTTACCTGTTATATGCTCTAGCCTGACATTAACAAGAGCCATACATATAAAGGAAACCTACCATGGATTCTGAGCAGGCTCAGTTGTTTGCACAGGAACTTTGCCGCTTATCCCATCAAGTTCAGGAAATGGCCACAAAGCTCACCAAGGTGCAATCTCCTTCTATTACCACTGCTACAAAAACTCCATCTGAACCAAAAATTCCTTTGCCTGACCGGTTTTCTGGTGACCGTAAAGGGTTTTGCAACTTTAAAAACAGCTGCAAATTATATTTCAAGTTAAGGCCATCCTCGTCTGGCCCTGAAACTCAGAGGGTTCAAATTATTATCTCTCTACTACAGGGTGACCCCCAGGCTTGGGCCTTTAACCTGGAACCAAACCATCCAGCCTTGCTAACAGTAGATGCCTTCTTTGAAGCCCTAGGGTTGCTTTATGATGATCCAGATCGTGCTGCTACTGCAGAATCAACCCTGCGTAACTTAAAGCAAGGAACTACCACAGCTGAAATGTATTGCTCAGAGTTTCGCAGGTGGGCCCCGGAATCTGGCTGGAATGATGCAGCACTCCGCAGCCAGTTTAGAATGGGCCTTTCAGATGCAATTAAGGATGCTCTGGTCAACTTCTCCCACCCAGCCTCACTGGAGGAGGCTATGAGTCTAGCCATTAGAATTGACCGTCGCCAGCGAGAGAGGAGACGAGAACAAACTACAGCTGTGGCAAACTATATACATCCCTTGCCGCCTGACTATTCCACCTCCAGTGCCAAATCTGAGGAAGAGCCTATGCAGTTAGGCTCTACCCGGTTATCTGCCCAGGAACACACGCGCAGGCGTAACATGGGACTCTGCTTGTATTGTGGCCTCAAGGGTCATATGCTCCGTTCGTGCCCTACACGTCCGGGAAACTCCAGGACCTAGGTAATTGCGGGGAGGTTACCTTAGGTCTGCTCTCATCTCCCCAGGGGGACAATCGTATTCTTTTACCCGCTGTCATTCACTTTGGGACAGGGGCTCATGAACTGCTGGCCTTGGTAGATTCTGGAGCCGCTGAGAATTTTATTGATAAGACTCTGATTACCTCTTTGTCCCTGGAAACTCATGCTCTAGATTGCCCAGTCCGTCTGATTTCCGTGGATAATCGTCCTCTCTCACAAGATCTAGTGCTCCAAGCCACCAACCTTTTCCAGTTACAATTGGGGGCTTTGCATTGGGAGAAGATTTCATGTCTTGTCATTGACTCTCCATCCACTCCTTTGATCCTAGGCCTTCCTTGGCTTCAGAAGCACAATCCTGTAATTGACTGGCGAACAGGAAATATTCTGGCTTGGTCCAATCAGTGTAAAAAGAACTGCATCCAGCACCCTGTTCGACTGGCTACCTGTCAAGTGGGTATGGAACAGATTCCACTTTGTTATAAGGACTTTTGCGATGTGTTTTCTAAAGGGATTGCTGACACTTTACCACCTCATCGCAGTTATGATTGTCCCATTGACCTCTTGCCTGACACTACACCTCCTCGAGGGAGAGTCTTTCCACTGTCTGAGCCAGAGAATCTTGCCTTGCAAGAATACATTCAGGAAAACCTAGCTAAGGGTTTCATCCGTCCCTCCACTTCTCCCGCAGGAGCAGGATGCTTCTTTGTCCCAAAGAAGGATGGGGGACTGAGACTTTGTGTTGATTACAGAGGTCTAAATAAAATAACTGTTCCCAATCGGTATCCTCTTCCTCTCATCACAGAATTGTTCTCTCAAATCCAGGGAGCCAAAATCTTCTCCAAACTGGACTTAAGGGGAGCCTATAATCTGGTGCGCATCCGTGCAGGCGACGAGTGGAAGACAGCCTTTAACACCAAGGATGGTCATTATGAATGTCTTGTCATGCCTTTCGGTCTCAGAAATGCACCAGCTGTCTTTCAGAACTTTATGAATGACATTTTCCGTGACATGTTGGGTCGCTTCATGCTTGTATATTTAGACGACATTTTGATATATTCTCCCAATCTTGAAACACATCAGAAACATGTCTGCTCAGTATTGGCCCGATTAAAGACTCACTCCCTTTTTGTAAAGCCTGAGAAATGTTCATTCCATGTTAAACAAGTACCTTTCCTAGGCTACCTAATTTCTGACACAGGCCTCACCATGGATCCAGCCAAGATTCAAGCCATTTTAGACTGGGCACCACCTTCAGACCTGAAGGCAGTTCAGCGCTTCCTGGGCTTTGCAAATTTCTATAGAAAATTCATTAAGAACTTTGCCACCATTGCACATCCCATCACCTCTCTCACCAGGAAGACTCCGACTACCTTTAAATGGACTACTGAAGCCCAGGCAGCCTTCACTCAGTTAAAGAAAGCCTTTACCTCTGCACCAATCCTACGCCATCCTGTTCCTGAGCTACCTTTTATTGTGGAGGTAGATGCATCTGAAGTAGGGGTGGGGGCGCTTTTGTCTCAAAAGGATCCTGTAAATGCTGCCATCCACCCCTGTGCCTTCTTGTCTCGGAAATATTCCCCAGCAGAGCGCAATTATGATATAGGCAACAGAGAACTTCTAGCCATAAAGCTCGCTTTGGAGGAATGGAGACATTGGCTGGAGGGAGCTCGCTATCCATTCATAGTTCTGACTGACCACAAAAACCTTGAATACATCCGTTCTGCTAAAAGACTGAACTCACGTCAAGCCAGGTGGTCATTGTTCTTCTCCAGATTTGACTTCACAATTTCATATTTACCAGGACCAAGAAACATTAAGGCTGACGCCTTGTCTCGCAGCTTTCTTTCAGAGTCTCCTCCTCCGCTTCCTCCACAACCCATTATCTCTGAGGATAGGATTTTGGCTTTCAACCAGACTGACATCTCTGAGGCCTTGTTACCTGCACAGGCTGAAGCCCCTCCCTCCACTCCCTCCGGTATGCTTTTTGTGCCCCTGGCTCTTCGTTTGCAGGTATTGCAGCAGGTACATGCATCAAAACCTGCAGCACATCCAGGGTTTAGACAAACTTTTGAGATTATCTCTCGCAACCTCTGGTGGCCATCGATTAGGCAGGATGTGTTAGCCTTTGTCCAGGCCTGTGAAGTTTGTGCTGAACTGTTACCTGTTATATGCTCTAGCCTGACAACAACCTTGTTGTTTGGGGAAGTTCTTTTCTATTCTAGCATGAC
The DNA here is from genome assembly GCA_037952835.1 of Lithobates septentrionalis. Lineage (NCBI taxonomy): Eukaryota > Metazoa > Chordata > Amphibia > Anura > Ranidae > Lithobates > Lithobates septentrionalis. Next base: position 25,693 of record JBBDGP010004282.1, read on the forward strand.
TGTTTCCCCTGTACATAAAGCCAGCTCCAGAAAAGACATGGTTTGGCAACTTTGGTGTGGAAGAACTTGCACAGAGCCCTAATCTCAACCCTACTGAACACCTTTGGAATGAACTGGAATATCGGTTGTGAGATGGTCTGCTCACCAAAATCAGTACCAGATCTCACATATGGACACTGGCATCCTCCAAAACGTTGTGGAAAGTCAGAAGAGTGGAAGCTGTTACAGCCACAAGGGAGGCCAACTCTATATTAATGGCCATTGTTTTGAAATGGAATGTCCAACAAGCTCATATAGGTATGATAGTCAGGTTTCATGAATTGGGACATTGATTGCTAGCCAGGTCTTCTCATTGATCATCAGTACCTTGTAGGCAGGTGCAGTCTACTTTCCCCACTGCAGGTGGTGCTCAACCGCAGTGGCATTGCAGGGGGGAGAGTAATTTAGGAGGAACATGGTTCCATGGTAACTGGGGGAGTTATCCGGTTGGATGCTGCCGCCCTATGTGACTCTATGCATTAAAGGTGAAAAAGCACCAGTCAGTGACCGTACCCCAGCCCCCCCATTTTACTTACCTGAACCCTCGAACTTGTCCCACGGGGACGCGCCTTCTCTCTGCTAAGGGGTTCTCGGCTGTTGATTGGATAGATTGATAGCAGCGCAGCTATTGGCTCCCGCTGCTGTCAATCATTTCAAATGACGTGGCCGCCGGGGGGCGGGGCCAAGTCCTGCATTCGGCGTCTGGACTCTGGAGCGCGCCCGCATGGTAACTCCCCCCCGGGAGATCGCTTCTCCCAGGGGGGTATCTGAAGCAGGAAGGAGCCAGGAGAGCCGCTGAGGGACCCCAGAGGACCAGGATCGGGGCCACTCTGTACAAAACGAGAAACACAGTGGAGGTAAGTATGACATGTTTGTTATTTAAAAAAAAAAATACCTTTAGTGTCACTTTAAGACAAGACAGACGCTGTCGGCAAATCTGAGACCTGCTCTGCTACACACTGCTGTTATATAACGTGAGTGTTCCTGGTAGGGTGACCACGTGTCCCGTATTGCCAGGGAGAGTCCCGCATTGCCCGGGACAGTCTAGCATTTTGTAGGTCTATCCCGGGTCCCGGGCATCTTTTTTGGGAAGGGGGATGGTCCCTGAATGGCAGTTTGGAAATGTGGTCACCCTAGTTCCTGGTCGGTTGCCTTCCCGCTGGGTCTGTTGTAAATGACTGGATTCTACATTAATACATGTTCTGTTCTCTGCAACTGGACTCTGAGTGTTTAATGCCAGTGCACCACTCCACCTCTTCACAATCTGACCTCACAAATGCCCAAAAATTCTCAAAGACACCCTCCAAAATCTTGTGGAAAGCCTTCCCAGAGGAGCGGAGGTTGTTATACAGAGGGATAGGACTTCAAATTATTTATATTAATGGCCATGGCTTTGGAAACTCAAAGATGGTCCAATGTCCAACAAACCTTTAGCTACATTGTATGTGCTGTCACAATATCTGGGCTTCATCGCAACCACCATGACCATCACCCAAATTCTTTGGGGGGGGGGGAGTTTTCTCCACCATTTGACTCTAAAGCAGCCCCACTTGGCCCCCAGACTGTCTGTAGACATTTCATTAAAAAAACAAAACATGTCCTTTGAGAACACAATATCAGTGTATGTAGATATTTTAATAAACTCAAAGAAGAAAAGATCTAATATTTTTGACGGATCCTGGAACCAGACTGGCTCCTTGTTGAGAGAAAAATAAGAGGGGGGGGGGGGGAGAGAGATTGTAAAACACGTCAGCATGGGAAAAAAAGTAATTTTCTTGACATTTGTTTGGAGAGAATCCATTAAATCCTGAATACTGCACTTCATTTCCACGCTGAGCCTGGAATATCAATAAACTACTGTAAAGTTTATCATCAAATCAGTGCAAATGTGTAGGTAGAGCTTCTTTTTTTTTTTAGGGTGATCCATAGAAACATTGAAACATTGTATCCGTCTGAGTGTCAGAGACTCTATCTCATGAACTCTTCAAATCATCGTGGGGCCCCCCCAGGAGCTCATCTTACCGTGTTACATATTGAATGCATTCATCATTCTCACTGATTTTCAAACACAAGCCGCTTGTAAACAGCTTCTGATTAATAAGGCTACCTTAGTTGGCCTTGATTTTGTTATAAAAAAGATGTGCGGCTGTATGCTAACTGAATGTAGGCAATATTTCGCATGGCTTTAAAAACGATGGTAGCTGCCTCATGGCACTTATTTAAATGATAAACAGTTGCCTTTTATTAAAAAAAAAATCCTTATTTTCAATTTTTTTTCATCCTTTGTTGCATCTCAGAGATGCTGATCTCCTGCAGCCACTTCCTGGCACACATGGCACGATTTGGTGACAACGGTGGATCACGCCTGTGTATTGTGTGGCCACTTGTAGTCTCCTTCGGGAGCCTGGGTGACAACATGAGAGTGCAGTTGGGAGACAAGGACAGTGCGTTGTCACCCTATAATAGGAAGGGCCCGTATGGGTAGTCGGATGGTACCACCTCCATGTTCTCCTCCTCGCTGGGCTCCAAGTGAAGGTCACATAAGAGGCCTCCTCTGGTGTAGGTTCTTCTGGGCTACGCTAGGTACTTAATAGAGGTCATTCTCCTGCATATGGGGTACCTTTACTTGAACAGATGACTGAACTGTAGATGATTCTCTCCATGTGAATATACAGTATCTCATAAAAGTGAGTACACCCCTCCCATTTTTGTAAATATTTTATTCTATCTTTTCATGTGACAACACTGAAGAAATGACACTTTGCTACAATGTAAAGTAGTGAGTGTACAGCTTGTATAACAGTGTAAATTTGCTGTCCCCTCAAAATAACTCAACACACAGCCATTAGTGTCTAAACCGCTGGCAACAAAAGTGAGTACACCCCTAAGTGAAAATGTCCAAATTGGGCCCAATTAGCCATTTTCCCTCCCTGGTGTCATGTGACTCGTTAGTGTTACAGGGTCTCAGGTGCGAATGGGGAGCAGGTGTGTTAAATTTGGTGTTATCGCTCTCACTCTCTCAAACTGGTCATTGGAAGTTCAACATGGCACCTCATGGCAAAGAACTCTCTGAGGATCTGAAAAAAAAGAATTGTTGCTCTACATAAAGATGGCCTAGGCTATAAGAAGATTGCCAAGACCCTGATACTGAGCTGCAGCACGGTGGCCAAGACCATACAGCATGGTCAACCAAAGAAGTTGAGGTCACGTGCTCAGCGTCATATCCAGAGGTTGTCTTTGGGAAATAGACGTATGAGTGCTGCCAGCATTGCTGCAGAGGTTGTAGGGGTGTAGGGGTGGGGGGGTCAGTCTGTCAGTGCTCAGACAATACGCCGCACGCTGCATCAAATTGGTCTGGATGGCTGTCATCCCTGAAGGAAGCCTCTTCTAAAGATGATGCACAAGAAAGCCCTCAAACAGTTTGCTGAAGACAAGCAGACTAAGGACATGGATTACTGGAGACCAAGATAAACGTATTTGGTTCAGATGGTGTCAAGCGTGTGTGGCGGCAACCAGGTGAGGAGGACAAAGACAAGTGTGTCTTGCCTACAGTCAAGCATGGTGGTGGGAGTGTCATGGTCTGGGGCTGTATGAGTGCTGCTGGCACTGGGGAGCTACAGATCATTGAGGGAACCATGAATGCCAACATGTACTGTGACTTCCTGGCACACATGGGGGGCGAGCATGCAGATCAGTGCTGTAAGTTTTTTTTGGGGGGGGGATTTTTGCTAAGAAATGATGCTGAGCTTTGTGGTGTCCCCTGCCAGCCTCTACACTACAGGACACAGAGGACACCACCAAGCCCAACAAGGAAGGTCGGCATCCGACACTTCCAGAAGTGTCAAATGAAGAAGATCTTTGAGCAAGCCTCTCTCTTCAAAGCGACAGAGTTCAGCGGCGTGGGCAGCTTGACTGATGAGTACTAATTGCTTGCTTTGCAGGGAGCCGTTTATTTCAGAGTCGCTAATAAACTATACCTTCCCCTTTAAAAAACCTATCCTCTCCGCTGCCTTTTTATTCTGAACTTCTCCAAGAGCGTGTTCAGAATTACAGGAGAGGTTTTTCTCCGCTTTCCTCCCGAACAGGGTTTTTCGAAAATCCGGCACGTCAAACTGTATCTCATTTCACAATTATGCTGAAACATTTTGCAAATAAGTTACAGATGGATAATTAAGAGGAGCTGTAAATCCTGTATTAAGGTCACATTACATTGCATGTACTTTTTAATTCATTACAACTTATTGTTTGTGATGGATTTTTTTTTTATTTTTTATGTCAGAACACCCACGTTTGCATTTTAATGCGGAACCGAAGGCATTTCCTTAAACATGCGAGCAGGCAGGCTAGTTATCGCAGAAGAGACATGCAATGCGTCTTCTGCAATAAAATTCACATACCTGCCTGCTCGCTGAGTTCTGTGGCATGTAAGCTTACACTGGTTACATGGTCCCTGTGTGCTGGGTTGTCCCGCACTGGCCAAAAGACCGGCACTCAAGGAGAAGATGCTGGCTCTGGTGAGGGACACCTTGAGAACTTTAGCGTTTAAAAAGGAGGCAAGTATAGTGGCTTCAGTCCCACTTTAAAGTGAAACGGTAGTTCTGCTCCTCTTGCTTATATGTGCAAGTATGCTTGGCATACTCAACAGTCTGTTTGCCTTCCTCAAGCACTGAGAGATCAGAGATGTTCTATGTCACTCAGTGCCATTATCTCCCAGTCTTCCTACGGCTTCTCGTTGTTCCTTCCCAGTCATTGAGCAGGCACCCAGCTCCCAAAGGGCCCCTCAACCTCCCATAGTGGCCTACAGTACCCCTTTCAAAGCCCTCAACCCCCCCAATGTGCCCCTCTTCCTGTCCTGCTGCATAGCCTTCAGTCCCCCATAGTGCCCCCAATCTTCAACAGGGTCTTGCAGTGCCCTCATTCCCTACAGGGTCACCAAGTCTACTGCAAAGTCAAAAGAGACTTGAATGGATGACTGCACTCCAGCAAAATATTCCTTTACTTTCACTTCAATGGCTTCTCTCAGCAGGCACACCCATCAAAAAGGCCAGGCAGAGGCTGAATAAACATGGATGCCAGATGTCCTGCTGCATTACCCCACCAAGGTAAACGTAGCCTAAAGCAGTGGTTCTCAACCACTAGGCCATGGCACACTGCTGGGTCACAGCATCCCTTCTCCCAGGCCTCCAGCCAGCTGCAGATCTCTTAACCTCCCACACTGCTTACAAGCTTCCATAGTGTCCCCCAGCCTTCCATAGTGGACCCCTGAGAGCTTTCAGGTTCCACAGTGCCCCCCCTTCAAACCTTCAACAGTGCCCCCCATCCTGCTGCAGAGCCTCCAGCCCCCAGTAGTGCCCCAACATTGTCTCACCAGTGGTAGAGCTACCAGGGTCCCAAAGGTCACACTTGTGACCAGGCTCTGGCACCATGGGAGGGCCCCAAGATGGCAGGAAGGGGGCCTGCTTGCAGAAGGGTCCTGCCGCTGGACCGTAATAAAGGGCCCCTTGATAGGAGTTAAAATGGTTGTAAACCCTTACATATACTCAGCGAAGGGACTGGCCTGATACAAAGGGATTAAACAAATCCTCCTACATAAGTTGTACCTGTTTATCTGAAGCCATTTTCTCTCTACATCCATTCAAACTATGGACGATTTTTCTTTATTTTTTTCAATTTAAACATTCAGTAGCTCATTACAAGGGATAATCCCTTATTTAGGGTGTTTGTCTTCTCTTCATTTCCTGGTATTGGCCACGCCATTTTTAGAGCTGTTTACTGAATCTGTTATGTAGTCACTTCCGCCCTTACTCTGAAATCTCGCGCAAGCGCCGTAGCGCCGGGAGTATCAGGAAGAAGAGAATCAGTGCAGCATCGGGAGACTTCGGGGAAGCTCGTTCACAGTAATTTCACGGCATGCAGGGAATACACACACTTTACATGCAGTTAATGAAAGATCATACTGCGCAATCGCGCATGACGTCATCTACGAGAAAAAGATTTCATTGAAAATACAGCAGTAAGTACAGTTTCACAGGCAGAGATCAACTGCCTGTGTTATCTACTATCTGAACAGATTAAGTTGTCTCTGAGGGTTTACAACCACTTTAAAACTTGTCTAATGCCCTGTACACACGGTCGGATTTTCCGACGGAAAATGTGTGATAAGACCTTGTTGTCAGAAATTCCGACCGTGTGTGGGCTCCATCACAGATTTTCCATCGGATTTTCCGACACACAAAGTTTGAGAGCAGGCTATAAAATTTTTCCGACAACAAAATCCGTTGTCGGAATTTCCGATCGTGTGTACACAAATCCGACGCACAAAGTGCCACGCATGCTCAGAATAAATAAAGAGATGAAAGCTATTGGCTACTGCCCCGTTTATAGTCCCGGCGTACCTGTTTTACGTCACCGCGTTCAGAACGATCGGATTTTCCGACAACTTTGTGTGACCGTGTGCATGCAAGACAAGTTTGAGCCAACATCCGTCGGAAAAAATCCTAGGATTTTGTTGTCGGAATGTCCGATCAATGTCCGACCGTGTGAACGGGGCATAAAATTCAGAAAAAAAGGGGCAAAGAGGTTTTGGAAGTTACACACTGTAGAGCTTAATAAGGAGTGTTCTGACAGCTGATTGAAGGGAAGGGACACCCCCCCCCCCCCCCCTTGACGCAGCACACAGAAGCAGAGCTGAGGCTGCCAATCAGCTGGAGCTCCCTCCCCCATCACCATTTTTCTCTTGGTGTCAGGAAAACTTGTCAGAAGTGGCTCATGCTGATAGCAGAGGAACGAAGCAGCAGGCATAAATGACACTTAGTGCTATTAATTGAGACAAGTACACAATAGAGAGGGATATGCTTTGTTCATATTTCATGTCTGAGGCCTACAACCACTTTAGGGGCCCTGGGATCAGTTAGAAGGCCCCAGGACCGATAGAAAGGGGGGGGGGCCTTTCATGGTTTCTTGCACCAGGGCCCTAAAGGTTCTTGTTCCCCGGTCCCCGACCTTCCAAAGTGCCCCTCAGCCCCCTCTAGAAACCTCATCCCTTTGAGGGCCACCAAATCTGTTGCAGAGTCCCCTCACCCCCTCCAGAACTTCATCCCCCCAAAAGTGGCACCCAGTCCCATCCAGAGCTTTCCAGCATTTCCATACAGATTTTAAATTTCCATGTTTTATTGCATGCGTATACATTTTTTTCTTTACTGGTGAGGCATGGATGGTTTTGGCAGAATTTCCTGGGCCCAACAAGGTTGAGGACCTCTGATCTGACCCAACAAGATCTAACATCACGCGGCGTCACGTCGTTCTCCGTTCCTCTCCACCGCTTTATTTGCCGTGCCGTTATCCCTACCTAGTTTACTCGGCGAGGAAATGAAAAAGAAGGGAACTGGAGCCAGTTTTATTAATGTTGCACTTTATTATTTTAATTAACTTCTTGCTCTTTCTGCGGCAGTAATTATTTTTTAATCAGATCAGTGAAAAACCAGACAGGGCTTGGCCAACCTTCGTTACCTTCCACAGATAGGTGTTGTTCGATTAACTTAATTAGCTTGTCAAGGCTTTTTTTCCTCTAATATATTGCATTACCGGAGAGAGGGAATGTTCCTGGTGGCTTCAAGGTTAATTAAAATATATAGCGCGTTGGAAAGTAGTCAAACATTGGTCCACTTCCAGCTCTTTTGTTTGTCATATGTTCCAGGTGGAAAACACGCAACGTTATGGCTTGGTGAATCAATTAGCTTCTGTGCGTCGTACCAGTTCCTAAGGAAGCCGATCGCTGATCGTGCCCGCTAAAAACCGCGCCTGGGAACTTCAGAAGACAAAAATTAATTAGTTGTACACTTCAGTCAAGCGCTTTATATTTAAAGTGGATTCTGCGTAATGTGCCAGTGTAACAATAACGAGCACATTATGAAAATACTTACCTTAGAACAAAGCCCTCCAGTGGTGTGCTGCCACCACCAGGGCTTCCATCGTCCCCGGGCTTCCTTTTGGGTTCGGGGGCTCCGGCTGTATCAGTGACAAGGGCCGTGATGACGTCACTCCCTCCGGCACAAAGCTCTGAAGGGACGGCACGGGTATGTCCCTTCAGAGCGAATGCGCCGGTGGCATCACCGACAGTATCCAGTGTGAATATCTCCTAAACAGTGCAAGTTTAGGAGATATTAATTTTACCTACATCAGACAATGAGACACGATTCGTCCAAGTGCCAAACATGTGGTGAATGGAGCAGAGGATGGGGTCAGCATGACATAGGATGGGATCAGCAGAGCAGAGGATGAGGCGGAACTGGTGGGCACTGATGAGGAGGCGCTGATAAAGCTGCACTGATAGACGGAACTGCTAGGCACTAAGACCCCTTTCACACTGGGGTGGTTTTCAGCCGCTTTAGCGCTGGAAATAGCCTCTGCTAAGCGCCAGAAAACCGCCTCCCATTCATTCCAGTGCAACTTTTCACACTCGCTTGCGGGATGTTAGGAAAAGTCCTGTAAGAAGCATCTTTGGTCGGGTTGGGAGCGCTGTATTTAGCGCTCCCAAAACGCCCTGCCCTTTGGAATGAATGGGCAACGCTTTGAAAGTGCCGCAAAGCGGGAGTTATTAACCCTTTTTTGGGGTTAAAAGCGCCTCGCTAGCGGCCCTAAAAGCGGTGCAAAAGCGCAGCTTAAACAGTGATAAAGTGCAGCTAGAACGAACGGTGCTTTAGCGCTAATGGCCAGCGCTTTCAGTGTGAAAGCACTCTTACAGGTGGCACATTTATGGGCACTAATAGACGGCACTGAAGGGCACTGATAGGCTGCACTGATGGGGCACCAATTGGCAGCACTCATGGGCACCAATTGGCACTGATAGGTGGCACTGATGGGCACTGGTTAGCAGCACTGGTGGACATTGTTTGGCAGCACTGTTGGGCACTGATTGGCAGCACTGGTGGGCACTGATTGGCAGCACTGGTTGACATTGATTGGCAGCACTGGTGGGCACTGATTGGCAGCACTGGTTGACACTGATTGGCAGCACTGTGGGCACTGATTGGCAGCACTGGTAATCAGGACACCGATGATCAGTGGATGTAGATGTCCCCTTTTACACTTGCCAGTTACTTGCTCTCTTCTCCTCACACTGTGACAGCATGAAGAAAGAAATGCCCATATCCGGCAAGCGTGTTTAGATTGTGACCAGCTGCGATTGGACGCAGCTGATCACATGGTAAATGCCGCTGTGATTGTCTCTTTACCCCAAACACAGATCGTGCCGCAATGGGCGCAGTTCTGGGAGGACGAGTGGACGACCCCGCTGTAGCCATCATTCGGCTATAGCGCAGTCGTCTGGGGGGTGCCACCAACCCCCCCCTGAAAAATGCCGCCCAAGGTAAACGCCTTGTTTGCCTCACGGCAGATACACCCCTTCCTGTAGGTACAAGTTCAAAAAATTACTTTGCTAACATTTTAAGTATTGATCACCCACAGGCGCCCCCTCTGTCAACGCCATATGGTTAATGGATAGATTCAGGCAGACAAGCTGAGCTTCCCCTTTTGGGTGGAGAGCCGCTTTAGTTTTTTATTACATAACAAGAGAACAAAATATGGGATTTGTAAGGTGCCAATAAGGTGCCAATAACACAACCGCGACCAGTAATATATAAAAATATATCAAAATTTTATTTATAAACATCTGAAAAGCAACAAGTCGTCGTCATAAATGGCCATACAATACGTGGAACAGATGCAGCTGATTCTAATCTCTACATGTTTTGCCAAACGATGGCTTCTTCAGGAGAACTTTTATCAGGCACTGCATATATGATCACTATAAATTGAAAATAACAACATTCAGACAAAATACATATGTATGTTTTTTGTCTAAATTTTGTTGGTTTCAATTTATAGTATATTTCCTGCTCCTAGAAGCTAAATAGTGTTATCCTATGCAGGGCCGTCTTTAATATTGATTGGACACCCCCCCCCCCCCCCAATGCAGTTTCGCTCTCCACCTGCTCTGAGACATACAATAAATAGCAGCTAGACTCAAAATCAGTTTACTGTATCAGATCAGGCAGCTATTGCGATTGGTTGCCAGAGATTACAGTGTATCATTACCGCTCACTAACTGGTTGCTAGAGGTTACAGCGGACATTACGACTCACTGATTAGTTGCTAGAGGTTACAGCACATGATTTCTGCTTGTTAATTGGTTGCTAGAGATTACTGTGGATATGACCTCAGGGGGGCATGATATACATATCAATGCCGCCGGCCGCCGCAATTTACGTATGAATGCTGCCACAAATTCCATATAGATGCCGGTAATTTACATGTAAACACAGGGTCTGCAGGTGAGTCATCTGTACACAACAATAGGGCAGAGCTGGGCAGCGTTAGTAGCAGCACTTCACACTGAGATATCGGGACACGGCACAGAACTAAAACCTCAAGGGACGAGGGAATTTAAACCAGGATAGTTGCTAAGTATGAGGCAGCTGCTTTGGGCCACACAACAACGACAGGGCCCAGGGCAGCTGCCCCTTTTGCCCTGCCCTAAAAACGGCCCTGATCCTATGTGTCCATGCACACTACTTTAGGCTCTTAGTGTTTTTTGAGCTTCAGCATCTAAGAGCAAAAAAAAGCAAAAAAAATATTTTTTTTGTAGAAATTTCCAGCAGAAGCGCTCCTAAATGCTGCTAAATGCTCCTAAATGCTATTAAAAGCGTTGTTTGAGCTTTTTTTTTTTTCGGGGGGCCAGGGACAGTCAGGCTGGGAAAGGAAAGAACTAGATGATGCTGGACATCCTCCAGCCAGGAAATGAGGAGGGACTCTGTCTGACTTGCTGCAGCTTCTAATGCACATGGTGAGAAGCTCACAGTGTGCAGGGATATCAGATGAAGCCACTCCAGTCCAGGAGAGGAGTCGGTACAACCGTGCAAGACTGAAGGGAAGACTGGAGGTCAGATCAAATAAATGTTTTCATTCCCAGCTTCTCTAAATCTATAGGTAAAATGTCCATAGATCACTGTAGAGATGACATATACTGTATAACTCAATGTTCCAGGGGTGGGGTGGGGAAGAAGCAATCGCTGGTCAGTCACATGACCCCCCAACTTCTAGACACGTAAAAAAAGAAGATATTTTCACATCTAGGGTCGGTTCCTGCAGCGTTGACAGCCGCTTTTACCTCTGATGTGGACCCTGAAAGCATTTCTGTGCGGTGCTACTTCTATTTTTTCAAGCCGATGCACTTAGAAGAAAGTCCGTTACTTTCTGAAGGCAGCGATTAAGATGCGGGAGGTGACAAAACTGGAATGCCGCTATAAACCAGCATGACCCCATCCAGTGCCATTAAAAGGTCTCCTTTCCATGTGGCGCTGGACTATTGCAAGACCAATTCTGTTTTATAGAGAAACTTGTTCCCCTCTGGAAAAATTTCTTCTTTAAAAGTAAAATTTGTCATCCACAAGCATAACTGTCATTAACCACTTGCTTACCGGGAACTCTCACCCCCTTTCCTGCCCGGGCTAATCTTCAGCTTTCAGCGCTGTCGCATTTTGAATGACAATTGCGCAGTCATGTAACACTGTACCCATATGGCATTTTTATCATTTTATTTCACACAAATAGAGCTTTCTTTTGGTGGTATTTAATCACCACTGTTTTATTTTTTATTTTTTTTGCTAAACAAACAAAAAAAGACCGGAAATTTTGAAAAAAAAAAATATTTATTTTTTTTTATAGCTTGTTATAAAATTTTGCAAACAGGTAATTTTTCTTCTTCACTAATGGGCACTGATAGGCTGTACTGATTGGCACTGATGAGGCGGCACTGGTAGATGGCACTGATCAGGAGGCACTGATGAGGAGGCACTGGTAGGCGGCACTGTTGGGCACTGATCAGGAGGCACTGATGGGCACTGAGAGGTGGCACTGATAGGCAACACTGATAAGTGACACTGATGGGCACTGATTGGCAGCACTGATGAGCACTGATAGGTGGCACTGATGTGCACTGAGAGGTGACACTGAGAGGCTGCACTAATAGGCACCACTGATGGGTACTGATAGGGACTGGCAGATGGCACTGATAGGCAACACTGATAAGTGACACTGATGATGAGGCACTGATGGGCACTGATTGGCAGCACTAATGGGCACTGATAGGTGGCACTGGTGGGCACTGATTAGCAGTACTGATTGGCAATGATTAGCAGGGTAACGGGCTTCTGTTCACCTCCGTGATCAGCTGTCATTGGCTGACAGCTGATCACATGGTAAAGGGCCGCTGTGATTGGCCCTTTACCCCCATCTGTGATTAGCCAAGGCCTGAGGCCGCAGGGGGTGCGTAGGCAGCGCGAGCACGAGAGCACAAACTACATGGATGCCCTCCTGGCATTTAAAGCCCGCGCTGTAGCCATCTTTTGGCTATAGGGCGGGCGCCAAGTGGTTAAAGCACTTGGATGCATATACACCGATCAGCCGTAACATTATGACCACTGACAGGTAAAGTGAATATGATTACAATGGCACCTGAAAGTGAATGGGATATATTAGGCAGAAAGTGAACATGTTGTCCCTGAAACTGATGTGCTGAAAGCAGAAATAAATAGATAAGTGTAAGGATTTGAGCAACTTTGACCAGGACCAAATTGTAATGGCTAGACAACCGGGTCAGAGCAACTCCTAAACTGCAACTCTTGTGGGATGTTCCTGGGCTGTGTAGCCGCAGACCAGTCTTGGTGTTCATACTAACCTGTGTCCACAGCCAATACTGCCTACAACGGGCACGTGAGTATCAGCAACTGGACCATGGAGCAGTGGAAGAAGGTGGCCTGGTCTCATGAATCATGTTTTCTTTTACACAGACCAGGTGCATGTGCTTTGCTTACCTGGGGAAAAGATGGTACCAGGATGCATTATGGGAAGAAGGCAGGTCAGCGAAGGCAGTGATCTACTACTAGCAGCTTGGTGCCAGATATGACAGCATACCTTCAGAGGTCTAGCGGAGTCCATGCCTCAATGGGTCAGGGCTGTTTAGGCAGCAAAAGGAGCATTCATTCAGAAGATAAAATAGCCTAAAGCAGCCTCACAAGAGAAGCCCCCATTGCGTCAGAGGTCCCCCCCATCACATCAGAGGCCCCCCATCTTATCAGAGGTTCCTTATCACATCAGAAGTCCCCCCACCATGTTAAACCCCCCCCTTCACATCAGAGGTCCCCATCAAGTCAGAGCTTCCCCGTCAGAGTCCTCTCTACATAGTGGATTCCCTTATCACCGTCAGAGCCCTATCTTGGCTCCAGTATGCAGCATAGAACAGGGGTGCAGAATGTCTAAAGAAGCAAGACATCCACCCTCTCCTGAACGTTGGGGGCAGCCATGCATGCAACCTGCCTTGGATCAGCATCATGAGTTCCTATTTTGCAGGCAGGCTGGCCAGCAACACATAGCAGTGCACTGCCCTGGGGCGTCATTGTTCGATATGGTGGTGGTGGTCAGCCCAGGGGCGTCATTGTTCGATATGGTGGTGGTGGTCAGCCCACCCACACCATGGCAACTCATGACACTGATCCTGGGGATACTGCTCCCAGCACCCAAACAGCACCCTAGTTGAGAAGCACTGGCCTAAAGAACACTCCTTTTTCCCCAATTTGCATAGAATGCATGGTCATGCAATTTGTTTTTATAAATAGACCCCCACTGTGTCCTATGTGGTCACCAAATTAGTAACGAGGGGAAGTCTTCTTGACAGCACAGAAACCAGAAGAAATTATACAAAGACACTTTTTGGCTCTACGTGTGTGGCAGCTGAAATTTATACCTTGCCTAGGGGAAAAGAAATATTCTAGAATTGCCCCCTTATAAAGAAAAAAGTTTTGTTCTTGAAAAAAAAAATAACTTTTTTTTCTTTTTTAGAGCGTGTCCTTCATCAACATCATTAGAAGCTACAGATCTGGAAGCTGGGAGACAGAACAAGATTTGGTTTGTCAATTTTAACGAAGGTTGGAGATGCCCAGCTATTTCAGTCTGATTACCAGCCAGGAGCCTAAAACCAAAAGAGGAATTTGAATAGGACCCAGATCTCCGGCGTCTTTGGCTAATTAGGAAGAACCCATTGGACTGTCTTTGCAAAAATACTGTAACATTTTCAACCTCAAGACGGCTACCCCAAGAGATAAGTGGAAGACTATACAATTGAAAATATAAAATCATAGAGGGGCAGAAGAAATGGAAGAAAAAAAAAATGTGCCAAAAAATTGACATAAAATCTTTGAGAAGAAGGAAAAAATTCTCGTTTTAATAGAATCACGGTAAAGCGAAATATCTTCCAAGGCATCTCCAAGATGTGCTGGCACAAAAGACAAGCACGGATGATGAAAACCAGTAAGGAAATACTTAGTCATAACTTAGAGATTACAGTTTAATGATATTCCTCCTGATTTTGGAATTGCAACTGTCCCATGGAAGGCTGTTCGCTCCTGGAATGATCTGGAAGGAATTATCTTGGTCTGGCTCTATCAAGGCAAGGAGAGCCAGAAACATCACTTGTGATACTTCTACTTGTTTGTCTTAAGTAGACATCAAAAAGAATACCGGGAGGATGTCTTTGGATTTGGAAGCCATGAAGCTCGGCTTGACAGTCTCCGGAGTCAAGCTTGAAAAGACCACAAGAATCTGCGGCTATCGGCCTTTGTTAAGTATTTAGGTTATTTTTCTATTCGGGTAGTAAAAACATGAAAAAAGGCCAGGGTTAAAGCGGAGTTCCACCCAAACATGGAACTTCCGCTTTAAGGGAAGGTGACCCCCTGACATGCCATATTTGGCATGTAATTTTTTTTGGGGGGGGAGAGGAAACCCTCTTTTTAGAGGGTTCCAGCTCCCACTTCCTCCCAGGGCACCGTGGCGCCGGAAGGGAGATCACCTCTCCCCCCTCCCTCTCGGCAATCATCTGGGACACGTCACAGGTCCCAGATGATTGCCCGGCCAGTCACAGTGCGGCTTATTGTGGAAGGGTGATGGCGCTGGGTCATAAAAAAGCAGTTGGGGGTGATTTATGTCTGGATGTCTATTACTTAACACTGCATTGATAAAACATTAACAAAAGTAGGGATCGTGCCTTAAACTGAAGTGTCTGCTGCATCAGGATACGAGTGTGGAGAGGTCCTTCCTTCCCAGGTTTTTTTTCCTGGTGAGGATGTGGGCTTAGCAAGGTCCAGCCTTTGCCTCCCAGGCCTGTTGACTGGGGAGGAAGCCAAGACCAATGGCTAGAGAAGAAAAGAAAAGCTAGAAGACCTTAAAATAATGTAAGTGTAGCGCACCCACTAAGGAGCCGCAGATGAACTGGGATCCCCCACCCTGCACAGCCAGGCACACTCTAGGAAACAGTCCAGTACTTTGTTTTTGTTAATTTATTGAGGGATTAGAACTTGGATGGGGAATAGGGGTATTATGGGGTGCCCACTGGACTTTAAACAACTTCAGGGACAACTTCTAGTATATGCAGTCCTAAATACAGCTTCTTTCCTTCCTCCAGCACTTCACTTGCTTGCAGAATCACCAGCAGTGTCACTCTGTAAAAAGTCTATAGCAACAGCCCATTATAGGCAGGGACTCACAGCACCTATACTTGTGGAATGTAGCGTGACACCACTAACACATTTACTGCACTTCCTCCCATGGTCACTGGTCCCAGCACCACCTCTACAGGCCCTGCCAGCCCTCCTGGCTGCAGCTGCCCCTTTCACTAGCCCTCCTGGCTAACTTCTTCAGAGTCCTCTCCAGACTGAACACTCATGAGCCCCAGACTTCTCAGGAGACTTCCTGGACATGCTGACTGTCCCTTGCTCCTATGCCTACAGGCATAGTTGCCAACATTGTAAAAAAATTTATAGGGACACTTTTTTGGCTGTAGGCAGAGTCTTATTATAATTAGGGGGCGGGGGGATGAGTTTGTAGGTGTGACATAGAAAAAAAAGAAAAATGCACGCGCCGAAAAAATTACGTCAAAATAGTGGGCATGGCTTATATGGCCGTGGCTGAAATGGGGATGTGGTTAGAGTCTGAGATGAAAGAGGTAGAGAAAGAAAGGGGAAAAGAGGGAGGGAGAGAGAAAGAAGGAAAGAAGGAGGGAAGGAGAGAGAAGGAAGGAAAGAGGGATGGAGGGACAGCAGGCCCAGATCCTACACCACAATAGAAATGTGTATTCCACAGTTTAACAAATCAGCAGATAAAGATACTCCAAACACCTAGTGTTAGCGCTTCAATCATCCCAGCACCATGGCTGTTGTGGTGTCAGAATGATTGAAGCGCATTGTTACTATTATTACATTGTATCATAGAATGAAATCATTCAACTCACCATAATGCAGAATCAGTGGGAGCCCTGAGCGTGTCACCTGCCACATCGCCTGACACCAGATGCCATCAGGTGCAACCAGCAGAGTCTGTCTTTACATCAGGTGTCCCCAGCAGAGTCCATCCTTACATCATGTGCCCCCAGCAGAGTCCGTCCTTACATCAGGTGCCCCCAACAGAGTCCGTCCTTACATCAGGTGCCCCCAGAAGCAGAGGCCTTCCTTACAGATCTGTGTCCCTGGCAGAGCCCCTCCTTACATCTGGTGTCCCCAGCAGCAGAGCCCTCCTTTACATCTGGTGTCCCCGGCAGCGGAGCCCTCCTTTACATCTGGTGTCCCCAGAAGTGGAGCCCTCCTTTACATCTGGTGTTCCCAGCAGCGGAGCACTCCTTTACATCTGGTGTCCCCAGCAGCGGAGCCCTCCTTACAGATCTGTGTCCCCCAGCAACAGAGCCCTCCTTACTTCAGTGTCCCCAGCAGCTGGCAGCAGCGGAACCCTCATTACAGAGCGATCAGTGTCCCCCAGCAACAGAGCCCTCCTTACTTCAGTGTCCCTGTCAGCAGCAGCAGAGCCCTCCTTACAGAGCGATCTGTGTCACCAAGCAACAGAGCCCTCCATACTTCAGTGTCCCTTGCAGCAGCAGTGGCACCCTCCTTACAGAGCAATCTGTGTCCTCCAGCACTGCGGCAGCTACAGTTCCCGGCTTTCTCGTGTGTGTTCAGTGGAGAGGGGAGAAGCTGATTGGCTGCCCCTCCCCTCTCCACTGAACACAAGGGGAAATAATCCTCGTGACGGCAGTGGCCATCTTTTTGTAGCCCGCCGGCCATTTTTTCCTAAAACATTCACGATTTTCCCGGGACAAAGGCAAAATCTCAGGAAATGAATCGGGATGAGCTCCGATAGGGATGAGGGTCCCAAAATCGGGACGAGGCTCCCAAAATCGGAACTGTTGGCAAGTATGGGAGTGCCTCTTACATCAGGTGTCCCCAACAGAGTGCCTCTTATATCAGGTGTCCCCAGCGGAGTGCCTCTTACATCAGGTGTCCCCAGCAGAGCGCCTCTTACATCAGATGTCCCCAGCGGAGTGCCTCTTAAATCATACCCCCCAGCGGAGTGCCTTTTACATCAGGTGTCCCCAGCGGAGTGCCTCTTAAATCAGTGCCCCCAGGGGAGTGCCTCTTAAATCAGTGCCCCCAGTGGAGTGTTGGCTGCAGACGGAGTGTTGGCTGCAGTCTAGCTACATCTCCTCTCGTTCGTGTTCAGTGGAGAGGGGAGGGGCCGATCCATGCAGGTAACCCTGGCTGAAGAATTGTGAAGAGAGAAGCCAATTCATTCGCTGCAGGGATCGGCGCCTCCCCTCCCCACCGAACACGAGGAACGAGAGGAGATGTAGCTGAACACAAGGGGAAAGCTCTTGCGGCAGCGCCGGCGGCCATTTTGTTGGAGCCAGTAGCCAGAACTGCTGCAGAGCCAAACATTCCCATTTTTCCATGGACAAAAGGCAAAATCCCTCCGATCGGGACGAGGGTCCCGAAATCGTGATTGTCCCGGGAAAATCGGGACTGTTGGCAACTATGCCTACAGGAAGGGGAGTCCTCCGCATGTCAGAGGGTTCCTCCAGCACCAGAACCCCAGGCCTGAAGTCCACCCCCCTCCCGCAGACTAGGGGGGCATCCTCAGTACTCCATCTTCCACTCAACTGACCCTGCTGGCAGGACCCATAAGTATTTATGAGGTGGCCTGCCCCCTGCCAGCCCATTTTGATTGGGATTGGCTGGGCCTTCATCAATACTCCAAGCAGCTTCTTCTAACCTCCCACCCATGCTACTGGAAGCTTCTTCAAGGTTCCAGCAAGTAGGGGGAGGTACCAGAGGTGCTGCTTGCTGAGTCACTCAGCCCTGACCCAGATCCAACCCAGGCCTGGCTCTCAGCCAAGCCAAAATTAACCTACACTAATCACTAACTATTTACAGCTAGCACACTAAAGGGTGCAAGATAGACATTGGGGGGCCTCTGGGAAGAAGGGGGTCACCTGCGGGTGGTTAGTAGTTTGTGGTGGGGAGCAAGAAGGAGGTCTGGTTTTCTTTTTCTTTTTTTACATGACCGTAGTTCCGCTATAATCTTCTATCACCATATAGTTTCGTTTAGCTAACGACATACACGATAGAATGTGTCAGCTTTGGCACATTTGCGTAGTTTGAGAATATGATCTGAAATTCCACTTTAATATACGGAGTCGGAAATCTTACTCGCCGTCTTAAAACTGAAAAGATATTATTGAGGAAACAACACTCCCTTATCACTTCCTCTTCTGCCTTTTTTTTTTTTTTTTAATTCTTCTGTTTCGGAGTTAAGAGGATTTTTACATCACGCTAACGAGTTTCAGAACTCCTTTGAACTCACAAAATATATGCAAGCGAAAAAAAAAAAAAAAACATAATGTGAGATTCTGGTCTGACTTAACGCTCCCAAATATGATTAGTGTCAAACTGTGATATATCGTCGTCTTATCTCTGGGCGCCAGCCGACAGCAGCGTTCCTCTAGTTCTCGGGTCTTTTTCCGTCTATATTTATATATAATTTTTTTTTTCTCTTTTCGCGAAATACAGCCTTTGAGGCTCGCCTTGTGTGTTCATCTCCTTTGCTGTCTTGTCGCTTTTAGTCAAGTCTCTAAGATTCTTTGACTTCAGAGTTTAAGACGCCACGGTTTTTCGTGATCAAGGATATCAGTTTTAAGGAAGGCACATGGCGCTTTTAACCTGTTCTGTGCGTAGAAGGAAAATGATGTAATACTATCTCCTAGTGATGTGGTTTTCCAGAGTATTCAAGAGTAATGGTCTAGCAGGAGCTCTGCCAAAAGCAGCAGCAATGTGCAATAACCTACAGTAGGCAATAATATTTAAAGCTAAATTCTTGGCATGGCAATTTTTAAAATTTTACAGATTGTGCCACTTTAAGTCTGCGGTGTGCTCCGCTGCTACAGAGATCTTCCACTAGCTTGCGGGTCCTGAACTATTCAGGAAACACTTTGCATTTGACTGCAAAGTATTCTCTGATTGGACAAGGTGGAGAGGCAGGGTAGCGATTTGGTTATTCCCTATACCACTTTAAGACCGAGAACAAGTACCGATACTCGTCGATACTTTTTTTCATTTATTTTTTACAATTTTATTTTTTACAATTTATTTTATTATTATTATTTTTTTTTACAATGCTTTCTTTTTTTGAGGGGGGGAGTGGACGGTGTCAGTGTGTTTTTTATTTTATTTTTTATTATTTTTACAATTTAACCTTTTCAATATTTATTTATTTATTACAATTCTTTTTTTTAAATTAGCCCTGTTGGGGGGGGGGGGGGGCTTTGGTGAGATATCAGGGGTCTTAACAGACCCCTGATATTTCCCTTTTGAGACAGGGACAGGGACTGAGGACACAGATTCCCCAGTCCCTTTCTCTGCAGCCTCAGCTGCACTGAAGATGAATAGAGAGGAGGCAGAGGCTCCTCTCTGTTCATAAACTGAAGTATTGTAAACATAGTTTATTATGAATAAACTTAGTCAGTGATCATTGTGCATTTGGAAAAGGAAGGAGGCGGTAAATGAACATATTTACCAGCTCTTTCCTCCGCTCTCCATACTGACAGATCGAGGACAGAGGGGGAGGAGGAGCAGGGAGGGGGAGCGAGAAGCACAGAGGGGAACCGGAGCACAGAGGGAGGGCGAGGAGCACAGAGGGGGATCGGGGAGCACAGAGGGGACCAGAGAAGCACAGAGGGAGACCGGAGCATAGAGGGGGACCGGAGGAGCACAGAGGGAGACCGAGGAGCACAGAGGGGGACCAAGGAGCACAGATTGGGACCGAGGAGCACGGAGGGGGACCGAGGAGCACAGAGGGGGACCAGAGGAGCACAGAGGGGGACCAGAGGAGCAGAGAGGGAGACCGGAGCATAGAGGGGGACCGGAGGAGCACAGAGGGGGACCGAGGAGCACAGAGTGGGACTGAGGAGCACGGAGAGGGACCGAGGAGCACAGAGGGGGACCGAGGAGCACAGAGGGGGACCGAGGAGCACAGAGGGGGACCAGAGGAGCACAGAGGGGGACCAGAGGAGCACAGAGGGGGACCAGAGGAGCACCGAGGGGGACCGAGGAGCACCGAGGGGGACCAGAGGAGCACAGAGGCGGACCAGAGGAGCACAGAGGGGGGCCGGAGGAGCACAGAGGGGGACTGGAGGAGCACAGAGGGAGACCGAGGAGCACGGATGGGGACCAAGGGGCACAGAGGAGCACATAGGGGGACTGAGGAGCACGGGGGGAGGCGGTGATCGGTGAGATCAGTGATTGTAACTCCTCCCCAGGGCTGCACCGATCACCACTGACATGCCAGGTATCACATTAAGCAATGGAGCATTTGCCTGAATATAAGTACTCGGGCTAATGCTCGGTATCGGGACAACCCTAGTAGTGATGTCACAATCTCCACATTAGCTAATATGTGCACATTCTCTAATTAGAGAACACTTTGCATTGACTGAAGCTGCATTCACACCTGAGAATCGCTGAGACTCTGCCCGCAATTTCAAAACGCCCAGGTGTGAACGACAAATCACAGAAACGCAAATTTCAGGTGCCGTTCGAGTGGCACCTAAAAACACGGTGCGGTTCTGCCGCAATTGTCGCACGATAAATCACGCTGCAGTCTCGGCAAACCGCATTGCGTGAATTTTGACGCCCAAAAAAAAAGTTTGGGAGCTTCTATTGGGCAACATGCTTAATATAATGCGGTTTGCTGCGATTGCAGTGCGATTTATCGTGTGACAATCGCGGCAGAACCACATTTTTAGGTGCCGCACAAATCAATGGAATCTGAAATGTGCATTGTGCAATTTGTCATTCATACTAGGACATTTTCGCGGCAATTCTGCCCACGATTCAAAACGCCAATGCGTGAATGCAGTGTTATTCACCTCTGCAGCTATATGCATTTTGGAGAAATTAATCTTCAAAGTTCATAATGGAGGTGCTAAGATCCCAGTACCTCTTCCCTTTATTTCCTATAGAGCAGAATCTTTGCAGCCTGGCAGCCCTCTAATGTAAATGGACAGCAGGTGCTTCTATGGGCGCAGAGAGCCGTACTTGTGCAAAAAATAGCATATTTCTGTGGGGTTTTTTTTTAGCAGAGACCCTAGGGAATAAAATGGCGGTCGTTACAACTTTTTATGTCACACAGTATTTACGCAGCAATTTTTCAAACGCGTTTTTTTGGGGGGGAAAAAAACTGTTTCAGGAATTTAAAAAAACAAAAAAACAAAACAAAAGTTAGCTCAAGTTCTTTGTATAATGTGAAAGATGGTGTTACGCCGAGTAAATAGATACCTAACATGTCACGCTTTAAAATTGTGCACACTCGTGGAATGGCGCCAAACTTCGGTACTTAAAAATCTCCATAGGCGACACTTGTTTACAGGTTACCAAGTTACAGAGGAGGTCTAGTGCTAGAATTGTTGCTCTCGCTCTGATATTTGCAGCAATATCTCTCATGCGTGGTTTGAAGGCCATTTACATACGGGGGGCGCTTTACTTTTTTTTTATTGTTATTTTATTTTTATTTTGTTTATTTTTACACTTTCCCTCTACATTTTTTTTATTATTTATTTTATTTTTATTTTATTTTTTTTACACTTTCTCTGTAAATGTGTTTTTATTGTTTATTTATTTTTTTATTTTTTTCTACTTTCCCTCTAAATTGTATTTATTTTTTTGATCACTTGTATTCCTATTGCAAGGAATGTATACATCCCTTGTAATAGGAATAGGGCATGACAGGTCCTCAGGGCACAATTGACCAGCAGCAAAATAAGCCCCCCCCCCCCCCCCAGCAACAATAGACCCCTCCCTCAGCAATATATGCCCCCAACAACAATAGATCCCCCAGCAGCCAGCAACAATAGATGCCCCCAACAACAATAGACCCCCCAGCAGCCAGCAACAATAGATCCCCCCAGCAGCCAGCATTAATAGACCCTCTAGCAGCCAGCAAGAATAGATCCCCCAGCAGACAGCATTAACAGACTCTTCAGCAGACAGCAACAGTGGATCCCCCAGCACCCAGCATTAATAGACCCTCTAGCTGCCAGCAACAATAGATCCCTCAGCAACCAGCAACAATAGATCCCTCAGCAGCCAGCATTAATAGACCCTCTAGCAGCCAGCAACAATAGATCCCTCAGCAACCAGCAACAATAGATCCCTCAGCAGCCAGCATTAATAGACCCTCTAGCAGCCAGCAACAATAGATCCCTCAGCAGCCAGCAACAATAGATCCCTCAGCAGCCAGCATTAATAGACCCTCTAGCAGCCAGCAACAATAGACCCCTCCATCAACAGTAGATCCCTCCCAGCAACAATTGACCCACTAGCAACATAAGATCCCCCCCCCCCCCAGCAACAATAGATCCCCCAGCAGCTGACATCATTGGACCCTTCAGCACACCACACTACCTCTCGCCATTGCATACATTCTGTGCTGGAGGTGTGTGTGTGCGTCCCCCTGAAAAAAGCCCTGACCACTACTATTCCTTTATACTGGCTTGTGAAGTTTACAAATGCAGCAATTTAGAAATTGGATGAAAGGTTTAGCGCTGGGAAACACTATTTGAAATATGAAAAGTGCATTTTATATACAACTATATAGATCAGACCAAAATGAGGGACAAATGAGGAGGAAAGAGGGACATTGCTCCAAATCAGTCCCTCGAAATCTGGGACAGTGGGGTGCTATGCTTCAAACAAAATAGCTAACAGTGGACAGCACCATCTGGAGCCAGTCTGTTAGATAGTAGAAGTGTAGAGAGTTACAGCTCTAGTCCCTGCATACAAGGGTGGCTCCATACAATAGCATACCACAAGAGGAAGGAGCCACTTTTCCATTCTACTTATTTGTATTTCTGTGTTTAATTGAACTGCATTACAGTGTATACAGTATTACTATGGTACTGTAATGCGGTGACACCTAGTGGTGGGTTAGAGCCACTACAACATGTTTATTTATGTTAATTGGTTATCTCCCTCTGTCATCTACTGCTGCTGAGTGTTATTTATTTCAGTCCTAGCTAGACCCTTACCTGTTTCTTCCATGTTAGATCAGTGATTATTTCTTTGTGAAGACTGGGCTTAGGAAAGTCATTCTATGCATTAAGGTGAAAAACCTTCTCTGCTTCAGCTGCCCCCCCCCCCAAGAGCCCCCCTTTTTTCTTACCTGAACCCAATCGTTCCAGCGATAAGCACGAGCCCAGCAGCTCCAGCTGGTGTCTCGGGTCCTCATTGGATAGGGAGCCGGGGGGGCACGGCTGAGTCCTGCTGTCTGTGTCAATGGATGCAGCAGCAGGATTCGGGAGCGCGTCCCCGCACGGGTGCCCCCAGGGAAAACGTGGGGGCACCCAATGAAACGGAGGGGCCAGGAGCGCTGCCGGGGGACCCCAGAAAAGGAGGATCGGGGCAGCTCTGTGCAAAACCAACTGCACAGAGCAGGTAAATATAACATGTTTGTTATTTAAAAAAAAAAAAAACATTTTTCGCCAAATTTATTAATTCGGAAATATCCGAATTAACGAAAACCCGTCTAACAAATTTTTACAAACATTCGTAAATTCAAAAATTCAAAAATTAGAAAATTCGGAAATTTGAAAACCCGACAATTCGAAAATCTGAAATAACAACTAACTAATAATAACCTAACTATTACTAACTATTAATTTATAGGTTTTGGAATTTCCTTTCAAATTTGGCTGTTAGTGAACGTAACGAATACGAATTTATCCGACGTTACGAATTATCCGAAATAACGAATGCCGTATCTAAACGAATGGACCGTAAGAAATTGTGAAATATTTAAATATTATATATAAATATAATAAATAACAATAATAAAAAGGTTTTATTATTATTATTATTTATTTGTTTTGTTCCATTTGTTTTAGATGGTTTATTTCTCTGTATGTATGACAATTAAAATAAAGAAATAAAAAAAAAACATTCATTCGTTATTTTGGATAATTTGTTTTTTTTCTTTATTTTAATTGTCATACATACAGAGAAATAAACCATTTCATTAATCCATCAATCATATGAGCGCCAACGAATCCATTCAAAATCCAATTAACAGCATTACTCCTATCCTAAATACATCTACAGAAAAAACAATAACTAGTTATTTGAGATAGTCCCCATTCTGTCTTCCGTTAGACCTGCTTCTCTTGTATGCCCTGACAACATGCCCTGTATGCCCTGTATTAGTGCCAGGAAGCTAGCTGTTAGGTAATTTGGACAGGGTAAAATCCCCAAATCCTCACTAAATTTAATAGGTACGATGCCCGGCGGGTGTGGAGAGGCGACTCTTTGTACATCTTGCCGCATGTATGCGTTCCTTGATCATCCGATCGAGGGCGAATACTGCTGTGCAAAATGTAAGCACATTGTTTCCCTGGAAGCCCAGGTTCTGAATCTGGGGAAGCAACTGTCAGCACTGAGAAGTCCCTCCATACTAAAGGTGAGCCAGGAACGTACACGGCAGGTGCCGGCAGGGGCCAGCACAGAGGCGGGTGGAGACAAAGAGGTGCAGGCACTAGCAAAGAGTAGATGGGTGACAGTCAGGAGGGGTAGAGGGGGAAGTGCCAGGGAGGCCGATCCAGGACTGGAGCATCCCAATAAGTACGCTCCATTGAGTGACATTGGTGAAACCAGTCAGGGACCAGCACTGCTGGAGCTGAGGGACTCTCCTAGCTGCCGGGGGAAGAACTCCTCCAGTGAGAGTGGGGGGGCAGCAAAGGGAAAGGAAAGACAGATTCTGGTGGTAGGGGACTCAATTCTTAGAAGGACAGAGAGGGCAATCTGTAACCAAGACCTGAAGCGCCGAACAGTATGTTGTCTACCGGGCGCTCGGGTTCGGCACATCACGGATCTTGTGGACAGATTACTGGGAGGGGCTGGGGAAGACCCGGCTGTCATGATGCACGTTGGCACCAATGACAAAGTCAGAGGCAGATGGAGTGTCCTAAAGAACGATTTTAGGGACTTAGGAGCTAAATTGAGGAAAAGGACCTCCAAGGTAGTGTTCTCAGGAATACTACCGGTACATCGAGCCACACCAGAGAGGCAGAGGGAGATTAGGGAAGTAAACAAGTGGCTGAAGAGCTGGTGTAGTAAGGAGGGGTTTGGGTTCCTGGAGGACTGGGCCGACTTCTCAGTCGGTAACCGGTACTATAGAAGGGACGGACTGCACCTAAATGAGGAGGGTGCAGATCTGCTGGGAATGAAGATGGCCAAAAAGTTAGAGGGGTTTTTAAACTAGGTGATGGGGGGGAGGGTCCAGAGACAGTGATAGCCAGCGCGGAAGATATTCCAGAGGGTAGTATTGGGGGCATTAGTGGTAGGTTAACCAAAGCACAAAAACACAAGGTGAGTATAGTAGCAAGTCCTAGTTGCAATCTTGAAACACCCAATACGAGGACAATATGCGACCGGTCTAAACTATGTGGCATGTTCACCAATGCCAGGAGCCTGGCGGACAAGATGGGTGAACTAGAGATACTGTTGTACAAGGAGGATTTGGATTTTGTGGGAATTTCAGAGACCTGGTTCAACAGCTCTCATGATTGGCTGGCAAACATTCAAGGGTATACCCTATACCGCAAGGATAGAGAGGGTAAAAAAGGGGGAGGGGTATGCTTATATATCAAGAATAATGTACAAGTGAATGTGAGAGATGACATCACTGAGGGGGCTAGGGAGGAGGTGGAATCTTTATGGGTAGAGCTCCAAAGGGATGAAGCTAAGGGGAAAATAATACTGGGAGTATGCTATAGGCCCCCTAACCTGAGGGAGGAAGTGGAGACGGATCTCCTATCACAAATTGGATTAGCAGCAAGGATGGGAAGTGTTATCATAATGGGGGATTTTAATTATCCAGACATAGACTGGGCGGAGGGAACCGCGCATTCATTTAAGGCTCGCCAGTTCCTTAGTGTCTTGCAGGACAATTTTATGGGTCAGATGGTAGACGCACCAACTAGAAATAAAACCTTACTAGATCTACTGATTACCAACAATACAGACCTGATAACAGATGTGGAAATACGGGGCAATTTAGGTAACAGCGACCACAGGTCAATTAGTTTCAGTATAAATCACACAAATAGGAAACATGCAGGGAACACAAAGACACTGAATTTCAAAAGAGCCAACTTCCCTAAACTACAAACCTTGCTAAAAGGCATAAATTGGGATAAAATATTAGGAACAAAGAATACGGAGGAGAGATGGGTTTGCTTTAAGAGCATATTAAATAAGGGCATTAGCCAATGTATCCCATTGGGTAATAAATTTAAAAGAGCGAACAAACATCCTGGATGGCTTAACTCCAATGTAAAAATGCATATAAAAGCAAAGGAGAAGGCCTTCAAAAAATACAAGGTTGAGGGATCATCCACAGCATTCAGAATTTATAAAGAATGCAATAAGAAATGTAAGGGTGCAATTAGGATGGCTAAGATAGAACATGAAAGACACATAGCGGAGGAGAGCAAAAAAAATCCCAAGAAATTCTTTAAGTATGTAAACAGTAAAAAAGGGAGGACAGACCATATTGGCCCCATAAAGAATGAGGAAGGACATCTGGTTACAAAGGATGGGGAGATGGCAAAGGTATTGTATTTATTCTTCTCCTCAGTCTTCACGAGTGAATCGGGGGGCTTCAGTAACCAAAACTGCAGTGTTTATCCTCATGACACAACACAGGAAGCACCTACATGGTTAACAGAGGACGGAATTAAAATTAGACTTGAGAAACTTAACATTAATAAATCACCGGGACCAGATGGCTTGCATCCGAGGGTACTTAGGGAACTCAGTCAGGTGATTGCCAGACCGTTGTTCCTAATTTTTACAGACAGTCTATTGACTGGAATGGTACCAGCTGATTGGAGAAAAGCCAATGTAGCACCAATATTTAAAAAGGGCCCAAAAAACATCCCTGGGAATTACAGACCAGTTAGCCTAACATCAATAGTAGGTAAACTCTTGGAGGGGATGATAAGGGACTATATACAAGATTTTAGTAATAAGAATGATATCATTAGCAGTAATCAGCATGGATTCATGAAGAATCGTTCTTGCCAAACCAATCTATTAACCTTCTATGAGGAGGTGAGTTGCCATCTAGATAAAGGAAGGCCCGTAGACGTGGTGTATCTGGGTTTTGCAAAAGCATTTGACACAGTTCCCCATAAACGTTTACTGTACAAAATAAGGTGCGTTGGCATGGACCATAGGGTGAGTACATGGATTGAAAACTGGCTACAAGGGCGTGTTCAGAGGGTGGTGATAAATGGGGAGTACTCAGAATGGTCAGGGGTGGGTAGTGGGGTTCCCCAAGGTTCTGTGCTGGGACCAATCCTATTTAATTTGTTCATAAACGACCTGGAGGATGGGATAAACAGTTCAAACTCTGTATTTGCAGACGATACTAAGCTAAGCAGGGCAATAACTTCTCCGCAGGATGTGGAAATCTTGCAAAAAGACCTGAACAAATTAATGGGGTGGGCGACTACATGGCAAATGAAGTTCAATGTAGAAAAATGTAAAATAATGCATTTGGGTGGCAAAAATATGAATGCAATCTATATACTGGGGGGACAACCTCTGGGGGAATCTAGGATGGAAAAGGACCTGGGGGTCCTAGTGGATGATAGGCTCAGCAATGGCATGCAATGCCAAGCTGCTGCTAATAAAGCAAACAGAATATTGGCATGCATTAAAAGGGGGATCAACTGCAGAGATAAAACGATAATTCTCGAGCTCTACAAGACTCTGGTCCGCCCGCACCTGGAGTATGCTGTCCAGTTCTGGGCACCAGTCCTCAGGAGGGACGTACTGGAAATGGAGCGAGTACAAAGAAGGGCAACAAAGCTAATAAAGGGTCTGGAGGATCTAAGTTATGAGGAAAGGTTGCGAGCACTGAACTTATTCTCTCTGGAGAAGAGACGCTTGAGAGGGGATATGATTTCAATGTACAAATACTGTACTGGTGACCCCACAATAGGGATAAAACTTTTTCGCAGAAGAGAGTTTAATAAGACTCGTGGCCACTCATTACAATTAGAAGAAAAGAGGTTTAACCTTAAACTACGTAGAGGGTTCTTTACTGTAAGAGCGGCAAGGATGTGGAATTCCCTTCCACAGGCGGTGGTCTCAGCGGGGAGCATTGATAGCTTCAAGAAACTATTAGATAATCACCTGAACGACCGCAATATACAGGGATATGTAATGTAATACTGACACATAATCACACACATAGGTTGGACTTGATGGACTTGTGTCTTTTTTCAACCTCACCTACTATGTAACTATGTAACATACTTTACTAAGAAGAAAAACCTCTACATATCTGAAGAGGCAAAAGGAGAAAGTAAGAAGCCCCATGAGGGAAAGAATTCCTACAAAAAAAAAAAAGAGAAAAAAGATAGAAAAGAAGGGAAAAAAAACACTGATAGGGGAGAGGGAGTCGAAGTTGGAGGGGAAACGTACTGAGGAAAAGGAGAGTTTACTATACCATCTTCCAGGGAAGTGAGGTCACCCCCAAGGCCCCCCACTCCTCTCTTTTTTCAAATACTCTCAGGAGCAAAGAAGGAACTCCCTTCCTCCGAGAATTTAAATGTATTCCATTGGCCCCAAGTTGTTAAATACCGTATGTGTCCTTTCGATTTTGAGCCGATAGTAACAAATCCTCCATCCTATTAACCTCTTCAATTCGCGTGACCCATGTAAGAATTGTGGGAGGGTTCGTATCTCTCTACTGCCGTACGATACATGATCTAGCCGCGTTAATAAGATGGCGCAAAATTAATTTACTATATGTTTTTCCCGGGATGTTTGAGACATGTAACAAGAAATAGGGCTGGATCTTCTGGGAGGTTATACTCAGTAAGTTTCTGTGCTATCTGCCGTATCTCCCTCCAGAAGTACTCCAGTTTTGGGCAGGACCAAAGAACGTGGAGTAGAGTCCCTCTTTCCTCCTGACACCTCCAACATTTGTCCGGGATCTCCGGAAAGGATTTGTTAAGTAATGAGGGTGTACGGTACCATCTTGTCATTATTTTAAAATTTGTTTCTTGGATTCTTGTGGATATTGAAGATTTCAACGCACGATTTACTATCTGCCTATGTTGTGCCTGGGTGAACGTCCTGTCTAATGTCATTTCCAACCTCCTTCTATATGGAGGGACATAATCCTCTTGGGGGCAACCAGTAGTGCATACATTTGCGAGATTAAGTGAGAGCAAGGCCCCGTCCCCTCACATAGTTGTTCTAAGGGTGTCAATGTTCATTGAAATCTGTCCGGAGGAGGGAGAGTGTTAAGGAAATGTCGCAACTGAGGTCCACTCCAGAAATAAAGACAGAAACGGTCGTTGGATGAGGTTAGTTCAGGTAATGAGGGCCATGTCCCGGTCGCTATTTGTATAAAATGCGAAGTCTGAAAGTTTCTTGAAGGGCCCCTCCAGTAGTTCCGGAGGGGAAATGAGGATTCCCTACAATAGGGTATAGGGGGGAGTTGACAGAAGATATTAAGGTGGTGGAACTTATTGGGGAGCAAATACGCAGGGTAGGGCCCAAGGTTGGGTGCTTTTTGATCTCCAAAGCACCAAACTGCACAACGCAATGGGACCTCACACTGTGATTGCTCGATCTTTGGCCATATTTTAAAGCTTGCATGCCTACGCCAGTCTACTAGTTGCGCCATATGAGCCGCCTGATAATATTTCTGCATATCTGGTACCGCTACCCCCCCATATTGTTTAGGCATTGTCATTAAACGGCGTTGAATTCTGGGCCTTTTATGGGCCCAAATGAATTCAGTTATCATCTTATTAGTCTGTTTAAATAATTCTGGGGGTATATGAATGGGTAGGGTTTGAAAGAGATAGGAAAATTTAGGCAATACTGACATTTTTATTAGGTTACATCTACCGAACCAAGAGAAAAGGCCCTGATGCCATTTAGAAAGTAAGACTTTCAGTCTTATAGAGGTGGAATATTCAACTCAAACTTTGGTCCAATTTAGGTTGAATCAACGTGCCCAGGTATTTGATGCCCGTATAGGTCCATCTAAACTTAAAATTCATTTTTAAAGCGTTAATTTGAGTCGTAGTCATAGATACACCCATTGCCTCTGACTTGGACATATTAATTTTTAAATTGGACAGTGCACCATATTGGTCCAATTCTCTTAGTAGGTTCGGCATAGATATAACAGGATTAGTAAGGCAGAATAAAAGATCATCTGAATATGCGGATACTTTATGATGTAAATCTCCGGTTATTACCCGCCTAATATCCGGGTTTTGCCTGACCTTACAGAGAAATGGTTCTAAGGTGATAGCAAAAAGGAGTGGTGATAAAGGGCACCCTTGGCGGGTGCCATTAGAGATAAAGAAAGGTTCAGACAGAACTCCATTTGCTTTTATTTGTGTCTCCGGCCTTGTGTATATGCTCGAGATCCACCATACCATCCTCACCCCTACACGCACATATCGTAGGACTGAAAACATAAAAGACCAATTGACCCGGTCGAATGCCTTTTTCGACATCCATTCCCAGGAACACAGTGGGTGTTTTAGAATGACTAGTGGACTAGATTCAAAATTTTAATGGTATTACCACGGGCCTCCCAAGTTGGAATGAAGCCTACCTGTTCTGGGTGTACTAATGCATTCAAATGTGGTTGTATACGTGCGGCTAATATTTTTGTAAATAACTTAAGATCTACATTCAATAATGAAATGGGGCGATAGCTGCCACATATTGATGGGTCCTTATCCTCCTTCGGAATAACGGTGATATGTGCTTTCAGGGTTTCTGGAGTAAATCCTGTCCCGTGTCCCATTGCATTAAATGTTTGTACCATCTGCTTACCCAACTGAGGGAAAAATGTCTGGTAGTATTTATGTGTAAAGCCATCCGGACCCGGAGCTTTCCCGGGTTTGGATGTCCTGATGGCCTCTTACAATTCCTCTAAGGTAATAGCAACGTCCAACTCTTCTCGAATCTGTCCTGTCAATTGAGAAATACCTGAAGAGGAAATATATTCCTCGATGATATTTTGAGGTTGTGATCTGGTAGGCCAATTATATAAAGATTGGTAAAATCTACGGAAGGTTGAGACAATCTGGGAGGGAAGGTGTATCTTTCTACCTTCGGGGTCCACTAAGTAGGGGACATAAGATTGAGTCCTCTGTTCCTGTAAAGCTCTAGCCAGTGCACGGCCGCATTTGTCTCCTGTTTCATAATAATATTTCCGGTACCTCTGAAGTGCTGCCTTAGCTCTATGTTGGAGTAACTCTGTCACTTGTCTACGCAATTTAAGGAGTTCTGTCTCCCCCGTACAACTTGTGTTCTGTTTATGTTGGGTCTCTAACATCTGTATATCTGTCAGTAATTGGGTCTATTGGGCCTCCCTTTCCTTTTTTATTCTGGAACCATGCTTAATGAGTACCCCTCTTATGTTTTGTGCGCTTCCCAGATTGTCCCTGCATCTGTCTCCTCTACAGTATTATATTGAAAATAATACTGCAATTCCTTAATAACTTCCTCTACCACCATCTTATCTTCCATCAAACTCTCATTCAATCGCCACTGTCTCCTCTTGTCAGAGGAATACTCATTCATAGTTAATGTCAGTGAGACCGGGGCATGGTCTGACCATGTAGTACTCCCTATAGCCACCTCTTTAACCGCCGTTAACATACTCTGTGGAGTGAAAAATAAGTTGATTCTAGAATATGCTTTATGTGGCACTGAATAAAAGGTGTAGTCTCTTTCGTCGCAGTGATACGCTCTCCATGCGTCAGTAAGTTGGTAATTATGCAATATTTGTAAGACTTGTTTACGTAGACCTGTAGCTACCGAGGAGCTTCCCCCTGATGTATCCATCTTCGGGTCTAGGGGAAGATTAAAACCGCCCCCCCCCCCAAGATAAGTTTACCGTCAGTAAATTTCATCAGCTTATTAATAGTAGCGCAGATAAATTGATCTTTATTATTATTGGGGGCGTATATTGTGGCCAAAGTCACTTTTATGCCACCCATCGTCCCTTTGAGGAACAGGAATCTGCCCTCTATATCTGTTTTTTTGTCTATTAATGTTCAGGGAATTCGTCTTGAAACCAATATAGAAACCCCTCTTGATTTAGCTGCCCTATTAAATGCATGTGTCATGGTTATGCAGTAATCTTTCTCTGTCAGCTTACCTTCTCCTCATGTGTTCAGACTAAGAGGCCAGCCACTCACACCTGGCTGGTTTTATAACCTCTCCTCTAAGCATGGCCCCACCCCAGGCCTTATCAGGGAACCCTATATTAACCTGTGCACTGCAAGCCAGCAGTGCTGATCAACCTTCTGTTACCGACCTTGGTGTGTTCTCAACTATTCCTGTCTGCTTGTGACCCTGACCTTTGGCGTGTCCCCGACTATCCCTGTTTGCCTGTGACCCTGAACCATTGGCGTGAACTCTGTTGTCCTTGTCTGCTTGTGGCCCCGACTTTGGCTTATTCCCTTACTATCCTTATCCTCCTGTTGCCTACTGTGGGTGTGAGCTGGGGGACCCTGGGGGTCGTGACCTGGAGCCAGTTGCAGCCCAGTCCATCCTCACCACTAGAGGCTCTGGTGAACACCTGCTGGCTCTTAGACTCTGTGCCCTAGGGAATCTTACGCTCTAACCCCGGTGGGATCCATCTTGGTGTTCCAGCGGCCCTGCCTTCCTTTCCACCTTGACTCCCATCCGCAGCAGTCAGCCGTAGGGTCCACTACCTTGGGGTGCACTCCTGAACCCAACGGTGTGCATCTGTCACCTAGCCTCAAGGTGACCTGACAGCATGATATGCATAGGGGTAGAAGTTGTTCTTAAGAATTGGCACCTTACCCTCTCTAAAATGGGTTTCCTGAATGTATGCCACATCCAAGTATGAGCGTTTCAAAACTTGCATTAAAATCTTCCTTTTCTCTGGTACATTAAGCCCTTTCGCCTTTAGAAAAGTGACCTTTAAAGCCTCCAGCCCCCCTACCAAAAAGCAACAGAAAAAAAAGAAAGAAAAGGGAACGATAAGAAGAAAAGAACAAGAAGGGTTCTAATAACCCTAATGTGTTACGTGGGGTTTACTCCCCCCGTATCTCCCACCGAAAGGTGAAGGGATAAAAGAGTATCTTTCTTAACGCACTCAACTCCCCCTACCCTAAGTGAGTACTAACCTACTATGGGGGATTGATAGCAGATGAACCCGGGAGGGGGGCTCCCGGACCTCCCTCCCACTCCTGCTCCTTATATCATCGCCTCAATATGTGTTTATATCTCTAAAGCAATACATATTCATTTATTTTCTGTACATTTATATTCTCAACCGTTCTATATTATCAATTTCTTGTCCATTGCTCTATTTCATATGATCTTCATAGAGAAAATTGAGTACTGTCCGCGACACCCTCCCCACCCGCACCAACACACAACCCCTCAGGACAAGCCCCCTGGGGCATGTCCCCCCCCCCAAGGCCCAAGCAGTACCTTGAAGAAGGGGACACACCCCGAAAGCCCACCCCGAAAAACTGCATGCCAGCGCAAACAAAAAAAAGCATCACGGACAGCACCCAACTCCCTCTGTCACAATGGCACTAATACGGCTACAATCACATCAAATATGATCTTCATGAAAGTAAAACTTATATCAACATACCGCCCTCAAAGGAAGAGGGTCCGGGGAGAAGCTTTCCCCTCCATCACTGCAATATGTCATGGGGTATAGTGCCCTATAGTGTCCCCCACCCTCGTCTCCCCTTTCCCTATCTCCCTACCCCTCCCTGTCTACTTCTGTAGGGAAATATGTCAACTACATAATAACCCTCCCCCCCCAATAAAAGCAAAAAAAAAAAAAAAAAAGCACACACCCCCCCTCCCCCCCACTCTCACCTGGATAATTTGTAACTTTGGATAAATTCATATTCCTTAAGTTCACTAACAGACAAATTTGAAAGGAAATTACAATACCTATAATTTAATAGTTAGTTATTATTAGTTAGTTATTGGATTTTTGGATTTTCTTTCTTATTTCGGATTTTCAAAGTTATGAATTTACGACTTTTAAAATTTACAAATTTCGAATTTTTCAAATTTACAAATTTACGAATTGCGATCATAACGAATGACCTGAAAAAGAAAAAAAAAAAAAAAGGAAAACGAATGGAATGAAAACAAACTAATCTTTCGGCAGTGCACATGTCTAATAATAAAGTTGGCAGTGCCTCCACCCAGGACAGGACCCCTGTGAATAGAGAGATTCCCTTTCTGATAAATTAATCAAAGTAAATGGGAGCAGAAGAACTAATGCAACCAGAATATAACTTTAACTATATATATATATATATATATATATATATATATATATATATATATAAACACACACACCAGTATGGGAATAATACAAACTTTATATAAGAAGAAAGTAATAAAGATATATACATCCAATGTACAAACAGGTATTATCAGCAAAGGACCCGATAGGAGCCCTGGTGGAATTGTGCACATATACCCCGGTATATAAAGTTGCTAATAAAAATAGCTATAGAATCCTAGACCAGAAGGGACAGCGGTAAATAAAATAACTGGAGCTGCATAAATACTATATTGTAATCATCAGGTCTACCTACAAATATACTCAAGGGTGAGCACTAGAAGCATACATTAGCACAGACCTAGATATCTGGCACTGTGCATGTCAGTTCAAAACGATAGGACAGAGATAGGTCTGTACACGGATTTAGATACACACTCAAGAAGCTATGGGCATCTGCAGTTAAACTACTAGAACATAGCATACTTGCCTAATAGTCTCTGCTTCATGCCTGGATAAAATACAACAGCAACTGCAGATCCCGTGTGTATAAGCTCATGAGGCTCAGTGTGTCTGTTTCCTGGAAACTCATTTATAGAAAAACACATTCCTCCAATGGGGGTTTCTGACCCAACTAGCAGGGACAGGAAGTACCTGTCTATAACCAATTAACTCTATGGCAGAAGCTATTTACAAATTCAGACAGTAGAGGGCAGCAGATCATTACAACTGTCTTTTATATTTGTCTGGAGTTTCGTTTTTTTTTTTAAATGTCCAGGAAAACGATTGCAAAGCTTGTGAAATTCACCCTATCGTATCCAAAGTTCATTATTTAAAATCCTGGGGAAGCTTAAAGTATATAAAAAAACGAGTTTTTAAACCAGATAATAACAACAATAAAAAAAACAATTAGAAAAGTTTTCAGGGACATGTGCCCAAAACTTGGAATGGTGCTTGTGGACATCGGGGATTTTTTTCAACTATGAATGTCTAAAATTATAATTACCCATCTCCGAGCTGTCCCAGTTTTGTCAATAATTGGTTTAATTTATTTGGGTTTATTGGTAAACCAAATTTCCTTTTCTTATTTTTGGTATATAAGGAATTTTGTGTCTATAAGGCTAATGTCACAGCAATTTCCTTTTTTATCTTTCAGAAGAGTTCACCAGAAAACACTGCCACCTGCTGGATACAAAAGGATTGTAAGAAGAAAAACCCATTAAAGTGCTAGTAAACGTTTTTATTTTTTATTTTTATACCTACAGGTAAGCTTTATTTTAACGAATGTGCACGGTTTAGGAGATATTCTAGCGAGCAGCAGCCAGTGACATCACCTTCAGAGCTGTGTGTGTCGCGGTCGAGACTCCTACACGCATGCGTCCACTGACACCAATGCTAGGAGGTTATTAATGTGTGCACTGACACCTGTGCTGGGGGTTGATATTGCATACACTGACTCCAATGCTGAGGGTTATTCTTGTGTTCAGGGGGGGGGGGGATTTAGCATCTTCGCCCTGGGCACTGGTTGACCTTGTCCTGCCATTGTCTTGAGGACTCTGCTCCTTCCTCTATAACGCACCTATCCCGAAATACTCTGCACTGCTGGAGGACTCTGCTCCTTCCTCTATAACTCTCCTCTCCCGAAATACTCTGCACTGCTGGAGGACTCTGCTCCTTCTTCTATAACTCTCCTCTCCTGAAATACTCTGCACTGCTGGAGGACTCTGATCCTTCCTCTATAACTCTCCTCTCCTGAAATACTCTGCACTACTGGAGGACTCTGCTCCTTCCTCTATAACGCACATATCCTGAAATACTCTGCACTGCTGGAGGACTCTGCTCCTTCCTCTATAACTCTCCTCTCCTGAAATACTCTGCAATGCTGGAGGACGCTGCTCCTCTCCTCTCTGTACATGTACATAGACTCTTATGGACAGACAGATAAATAGTTGCAATAATGTTTCAGACAGAGTACGGTGTATAATTTTATAAGCTGCAATGATCCACATTAATTTTTACGTCAGGGGTAGGCAACCTTTTGAGCACAGTGTGCCGAAAAATATTTTCAAAGAAATTGAGAGTGACGATTTTTTAACAAAAAAATTTCAACTTCACACTCTCATTTACAAAAAGCACTTTTTATTAAGTAAATGATGTAAACTACTTTAGTAGTGTGAAATTAACATACTGGACTCACGCCTCAGATCACTGTCCCCCCTGCAAAGTTGTTTCACCACTGTACCATCCTGCTCATCTGCCCCACCACTGTACCTCCCTGCACATCTCCTCCACCGCTGTACCCCCATGCTCTTCTGTCTCACCATTGAACCATCTTCTCATCTGTCCTAACATTGAACTTATCTGCCCCACCACTGTAACCCCCTTTCTCATCTGCCCCACCACTGTACCTCCTGTACCAATGTACCTCCTTTCTCCTCTGCCCTGCCACTGTACCCCCCTGCTCTTCTGTCCCACCACTGAATCCCCTTCTCATCTGCCCCATCACTGAACCCCCCAGCTTTTCTGTCCCACCGCTGAACCCCCTTCTCATCCCTCCTGCACATCTTTCCCACAACGGTACCCCCTTGCTCTTCTGTCCCACCACTGTAACCCCACTGCTCATCTGCCCCATCAATGTACCTCTTTTCTCATCTGCCCCACCACTGTAGCTCCCTGCACATCTGCTCCACTGACGTATCCCCATGCTCTTCTGTCTCAGTACTGAATCACCTTCTTATCTGTCCAAACACTGAACCCATCTGCTCATCTGCCCTACCTCTGTTCCCCCTGCTCATCTGTCCCACCAATACACCTCCTTTCACATTTGGGCCACTGCTCTACGTCCCTCTGCTTTTCTGTCCCACCACTGAACCCCCCTGTTCATCTGCCCCATCACTGTACTCCCCTACTCTTCTGTCCCACTGCTAAAGCCCCTTCTCATCTTTCTCTCACTGTACTTCTCTGCACATCTGCCCCACCGCTGTACCCTCCTGCTCTTCTGTCCCACCTCTGAACCCCTCCTACTCATCTGCCCCACCACTGTACCCTCTTCTCATCTATGATATACGTGATATGCAGAGTAATGAAAGGAAGCAGAGATGAGACACATATACCTGTCCTGGCACACTCATCTTGCGAATCCACCTCTCGCATCCAGCCCACGTGCTTGTATGTGATGTATGGGATGTATGTGATGTATGGGATGTATGTGATGTATGGGATGTATGGGATGTATGTGATATATGGAAAGTATGGGATGTATGTGATGTATGGGATGTATGTGATGTATGGGATGTATGTGATGTATGTGATGTATGGGATGTATGTGATGTATGGGATGTATGGGATG
Source organism: Lithobates septentrionalis (assembly GCA_037952835.1). NCBI lineage: Eukaryota > Metazoa > Chordata > Amphibia > Anura > Ranidae > Lithobates > Lithobates septentrionalis. Next base: position 63,842 of record JBBDGP010004282.1, read on the forward strand.
TATGGGATGTATGTGATGTCACATACAAGCATCTAAAATGGATGCGCAATGATGAGCTCAGGTCAGGGGCATTTTCTGAAAGCAGTGGGCCTGTGAACAGGATCATAAGTTGGGCCCCCGCAGCTGAGAAAAAGTGCGGCGCTCTGCGCCATAGGAAAAGTTGGATGTGATTTTCATTGCGCTGAATACTGGTGGTGGCTAAAAGGGACACAGAGTGCCGGGGTTCAGTAGTAAGGGACACAGAGTGCCGGGTTCAGTAGTAAGGGACACAGAGTGCCGGGGTTCAGTAGTAAGGGACGCAAAGGTTTCAACAAAGTTCCCAGAAGCTCAACAGTAATTCCACAAACTGTCACCTGATTGGGGTTTTCTCAATCACATTGAAATCTCTTCTTTCTGAGATTGGTAGTGGCCACCAAGTGAGTCATCTTCCTCCAGATGGTGGACGGGGCTAGCAGGATTGTGATTGGCTTTAGCAGTGGCCAATGACAGTCCTCCTCCTCCTGAAAACAGGACCCCCCCCTAGCAGAACTGCACCCAATCTCTTCCCCATCACAGAAGTTGACGATCGCAGCTACAGCAAAGTTAGAGAACCACACAATGTTTCCTATCTTGTACAATGTGTGGGGGGTGCAGTGCCCTCCCCCCCAGTGCAGGTGCGGTGTGGGGAATTCTGAAATAGGAATGCATTAGTGTCTCACCGACACTTCCCTGCGCTGCTCTGCTGATGAGGAGGGAGTCAAGTGCCGGCAAAAGAGGCTTTGTGTGCCGCTTGCGCCACCAGTGGCGGGGGTTGCCCACCCCTGGTTTATGCCATTAAAAAAAAATGTATATTTTGCTGACTGATTAACTTCAAAAAGCTCTTTGTAGAGATTATCAGTGTCCTTTAAGTTTGCTGGGCTTCTTCAAAGAGCGAGGAAAATAAAGTCATTTCATCATTTGGACTTTACAGCGAGGAGCCCGACTGTTTATCTGCAAGAAGAAATGTTGCGGGGGCATTTTCCACGCCGCTTTATTAATATTCGCGAAGGTCTTCCGTGTCAACAACTGCATAAGGGGATAAAGCAAATATGTTTTCCTGCTCGATAACTTCACAGATTCTTTCATTCGTGCCGTGAAAGTGATCTTCCAAATTGTATATGAAGGCGAAAAAAAATGCGCGGGCCTGAAAAAAAAAAATAAAAAAAAAAATTCCATGGCAACCAACTTTAAAGGCGTTCGGCTGTGCGCAAATTTTAATGAGACCCATTTTCAGCTCAGGAGAACGGTGGGGCTTAAAGCTGAACTCCAGGCAGATTCTGAATACATAAATTAATGCAGCCCTGTTGTTTTTTAATACATCTTTTTTCTTTTTTATATGCAAGTAGTGTAGGTACCCAAATTTGACCTGGTATTGCAACCTCGGCACAGCAGAGCTAGGACTGGGAGAGGGAGAAGCAGCACAAGCAGCTAATCAGTTTTGCATCAGTGCAACTAGGAGGCTGATAGTAGGGCGCACAGGCGCACGGCGGCTGTTATCCTGCTGGACATCATATGACGCCCAGTCAGGATAACTGAACCACCGCCCGGCCGACTTTCGTGGGATAAAAAAAATTGCAAAAAAAATTAATAATAATATAGCATATACAATTGAGACTCAGTCATATTGTAACTGAATGTTATTAAAAATGATCTTTCCATTTCAAATCTGCAATGCTATAACTTTCTGTAAAATGCAATATGGCCACCTGGAGGCGCTCTGTACACAGAATGTATAGAGAACGCCCCCCCCCACAGAAATATCATTTCCTGCTTGTGTGATTGGCTCACTGATTTTCTGCACTGAGATATCGGGCATCCCCTGCAACACGAATGTCATTTTTGGTGAGATACTCCCAATAGGAAATCACGTCTAAAGGGATGCAGACTCTGCCACTTTCCTCATTAGAGCCCTGCAGGCCCAGCAGCTTTCCTCATAAGTGCCCTGAAGGTGCAGCATCTAGCTGGTTGATAATGAAACCACTCCCATTAGACTCACTTGGCACACGGACCCAGCGAAACACACAGGGATTTCTTCAGAATAACAAAAGGTCGGAATCTGCAACAAATGTTGTTATAATCCTTGCAATGCACAGAGATCACCCAGAGGGGAATGATTTTTTTCTCAACAAAAGTGGAGTTATTTTTTAAGTTTGCTGTGGGCAAAATCAATAGTTTGGTTTTGGGTTTAATAGCATTTTGAAGGGTAACCTGCAATATAATACTGAGTGGGTCTAATGGGAGTGGCTTCATAATTATCAGTCAGCTGTAGCAGCTGCAGGGCACTAATGAGGAAAGCTGCTGGGCCTGCATCCCTTTAGACGTGTTCCTATTGAAAGTATCTCACCAAGAATGACATTTTTGTTGCAGGGGATGCCTGAAATCTGACTTGTATCTTAGGGCAGACTTCTGGGAAAATTGGTGAGCCAATCACACAAGCCGGAAATTATGTTTCTGGGGAGTGGTCAGTACACATTCTGTGTACAGAACTCCAGGTGGCCATATTTCTTTGTATTCTCAGAAAATCACAGCGGCTGCAGATTTTTTTAAATTCCTTTATTTTATTTCAACAATGCATGTTACAGTGTGATATACATGTTATCAAGATCTATAACATTTAGTGAGTGATAAAAGAAAGAAAAAACAGAGGTATGAAGAGGACTTTAACAGAAAACTACCGTCGACTAAAGACATGACACATATACATTCCTCTAGTTTACACGATCTGTATAATGAAAGCAGAGCCTGAGTGTATGGGAAAGTCTGATGTTATGATTATCATACTATCCATTTGCAAGCAGTTCCCTGAGATATGCCTCGTTTAAACTAAAGGCTCATGTATTTATCCTTAGACAACAGGCATGTAGATAAACCAAGATAACAAAGAGAGAAGCTCTCCACTGACCGGGGGTGGAGATATTCCTTGCCGATCAGTAGAGTCCGGCAAGGGGCAACTAACGTAGAGTAATGTATACCATGATATTCAACGTATCTGATCTAATCTTCCCTTAGCCGAAAAAGTATAGGGGGTTGTGTGAGAACCTAGGGTGAGAGGGGGAGGGGGAGGGGGGGAGGGAAGGGGAGAAAAGCGGGAGACAGTAAGGGGGGAGAGGCAAGAGAGAATGAGAGGTGAAGTGGAGGGGGAGAGGAAGAGAGAGGTAAAGAGAGGAGGGTGGCGGTGTCACCCTCCAGCCAGGCAGGGTCCTCGTATCAAGGATTGTCCGCATTAAGTCATCTCTCGGAGGTAGGCCTCGGTGTAGAGGAAGTGTTGCCAGGGGCGCCAGGTCTCCCGAAAGGCTTCCTCCCTGTCATGCAGGGTGGCCGTAAGATCTTCCATGATGTCCCGCAGATCATTGACCCTCGCATACCACTGAATCTTCGTTGGTGGGATTACCGATCTCCAAAATAAAGGGATGCAGGCCTTGGCCGCATTAAGTAGATGTATGGTGAGTGAGGCTTTATATTTCTTAACTGAACTTCTAGAAAGGTGCCGTAAACAGGCCCCGGGGTCTCCCCCCAGTGCGACACCCGTCAGGTGCTCGACCGTATCAGTCACCTCTTTCCAGAACGGTTTAATCTTGGGACAGTCCCAGAAAATGTGCAACATTGTTCCCTCACCTGCTCCACAACGCCAACATAGATCCGGCACCTGCGGGAGGAACCTGTGAAGAGTGGATGGTACGCTGTACCATCTGGTCACAATCTTGTGCGGCTGCAGATTTAATTCGGATTCGATGTCCGCTGGTGTCCCGCGATCGTGTCACAGAGCGGCAGAACGGCGGGGGGTGTAAACAAGGCTGTCTAGTGACATGACAGGGATCTACTGCTCCCTGTCATCGGGAGCAGCGATCACTGTCATGTCAGTAGTAGCCCATCCCCCCCACAGTTAGAATCACTCCCTAGGACACACTTAACCCCTTGATCGCCCCCTAGTGTTTAACCCCTTCCCTGCCAGTGTCATTTATACAGTAATCAGTGCACTTTTATAGCACTGATCGCTGTATAAATGACAATGGTCCCAAAATAGTGTCAAAAGTGTCCGATGTGTCCGCCATAATGTCGCAGTCACGATAAAAATCGCCTCCATTACTACTAAAAAAAAAAAAAAATTATTAAAAAAAAGCCATAAATCTATCCCCTATTTTGTAGACGCTATAACGTTTGTGCAAACCAATCAATATATGCTTATTGCGTTTTTTTTTTTACCAAAAATATGTAGGAGAATACATACCGGCCTAAACTGAGAAAGAACTTTGTTTTTTTATATATTTTTTGGGGATATTTATTACAGCAAAAAGTAAAAAATATTGCTTTTTTTCAAAATTGTCGGCCTATTTTTGTTTAAAGCGCAAAAAATAAAAACCGCAGAGGTGATCAAATACCACCAAAAGAAAGCTCTATTTGTGTGAAATAAAGGACGTCAATTTTGTTTGGGTGCAACGTCGCACGACCGCGCAATTGTCAGTTAAAGCGACGCAGTGCCGAATCGCAAAAAGTGCTCTAGTCAGGAAGGGGGTAAAATCTTCCGGGTCTGAAGTGGTTAAAGATGTACATTTAATCTCCCAAATTGTTAATTTTTGCTTTTCTTTTTTTTTTTCTAATGTTTTTTTCCTGTAAAGCTGCTGGACCGCAAATCACCATAGATTGGCTCTGTCAATAAGTTGCTTTAAATGGCTTTCAATGTGAAATTGAATCCAGGCAGAATGTCAAACGGAATTACAGCCGCTTGACACAGAGCCAAGAGAAAATTTGCCCTGTTCTTCTTATTAACAATTGCTGTAAGATGATTAAAAATCAGACATTAATCCAGACGTGTTCGCTTGTGTTCCAGCAAGGGACGTGCGTTCTACAACACAAGAGGGGAAGTGGTGATTGTAATGGGGGGGGGGGGGGGGGGGTAAAGGGAACTTCACCTTTAAATGGAATCTGCTTCATGTACATTAGGCGGGCTTATAAAAGAAACCATCAGTAATCTCATCAGCAGACAATAAAAACATGACAGGGGCTTTAACACTTGTGAGCTTCTCACTAGTGGCGGCTGGTGGTATATTTTTTTTTTGGGGGGGGGGTGGCAATCCATACATTTTTGTGGTGGTTTCTATTGTTGCTGGGGGCATCTATTGTTGCTGGGGGCATCTATTGTTGCTGGGTGGATCTATTGTTGCTGAGGGGGGGGGGGTCTATTATTAATGGCTACATGGGATCTATTTTTTTGCATTTCTCGTTATCAGTATAAAATTCCATACAAATTACCTGGTTTTGTATTCTCTAAAAGGAGTGATACTGAAAGGTGGGTGGTGGGTGGAACCAAGGTACCAGTGGTGGCCCGTCCATATGGGGCGCAGGGGTGCTGCCCCCCCCCCCCATCCAGGCGTCCGGCCCCCTAATCTACATGCAGGGCACAGAACGCATGGATTCCAATTTTTTTTTTAATTAAAGCACATGATTAGAGCCTGAGGCTCTAATTGGCTTAAAAAAAAGGGTGGACTCGGGGCGCAGTGAGCCCACCCAGTTGTGTGACAATAGCGAATTAATATTCACTATTGTCTTTCTGCTTCTCCTCCTGGTGTCAGGGCTGGGATCAGCCCTTCCTTCTCAGAGCTGGCTGCTCAGCTGTCGGCTAATTGCCAGCTCCTATCTCTCCACAGTTACTCAGCTGTTGATGATTTCCTGCTCGTCAGTCCTGCCTACTTAAGCCGTCCAGTCCAGAGGATCTCTGCCTTCACCTTGGTCAACATCACAGATCTCCTGCGATCCTGTTCAAGACTTGCTTTTCTGACATCCCTTCTGGCTCCAGATCCCGCTTGCTGTTCCACTACATTGATCCCTGACTTCTGGCTTGGCTGACTATCCGTTCCGGTTACTGGACTTTGGCTACGTTTTGACTACGTTCGTTCTTTTTACTTTTATTATTAAACAAGTGTGATTTAACTGTACTTCTGTCTCGGCCTGATTTCATGGTTTCTGACACCTGGCCAATCAGGAAACGGGAGGAGCGTGGTTGGCTGAGAGGAGAAGCGATTGTATTGGCCGGGCAGGGGGGAGGATGTACAGGAAGATCCAGGACTCGGGAGATGGCCCCCCAGAGCGATCTTCTCAGTGCTCTGCATCGGCGCCGACTGAGTGCCACCCGCGGGGGGTTGGGTGTCCGGGTGGTTTGTTTGCGCCCCCCGGCTGGAGCACCAGCCGCCGCTGCAAGGGACGGTGCTCAGAGGTGGGTATGGGGTGGAGACAAGGGGCAATTCAGAAGGAGGGAGTACCTGCACTTATTCCCTGAGAAAAACAGCCCTGGCCGAAGGTCTCTGCCGGGTACTGAAGGCTGAGCAGAGCCCTTCAGCACACACATGGATCAAGCGCAATGTAATTTTTGCTTGCAGCACAAAAAAAAGTAGAAAAAAAAAATCCAGTTGTTGGAGAAGGAGAGGGCTGGAGGCAGAGCAGATACAAACAATTCATTTCTTGGGGTGAAGGTCCCGCTTTAAGTATTTCATTAGAGCCTTCACACAGCTTGAATCCAAATAGGTGTCAGCTTGTCTTCTCCGTCATACAGGATGTCTGGGAGGCAGCAAGGTGAGGCTGAGGAGGGAACGCGCTCCGCTCCAAGCTTCTTGACAGTTCCGTTTCGCTTAAAATTCACAGTCACACCTTCACCTATAAATACCGCTGACTACACTGAGAGCTCTTTTCAGGCGATGCAAAGCCTCGCAACCTCGCACCTTTCCTCCGGGATGATATTTTTCATTCCAGAAGTAACCGAGAAGAGCATCAGGGGGGCTTTTAAAGCCCGATAGACGCAGAAACAGATGTCACGAAAAGAAGAAAGTATAGGAAATGCACAAAGCCCGTCTCCACATCTAATAACTCCATACACAGGAAGCAAAATATCTTTTTTTTTTTTTTTATAATGATAAAGGTGCATAATTTCCAAGCAGAAGCAGCCTAGTATAAACTAGGTGCAATGCTTTTTTTGGCCTCTAGAACACGGTGGCGCTATTAGAGAAGATGGCAACAGGCCATGTACACCTTTAAAAAAAATGTAACCATTGAGGAAATTTATTGCAATGCGTATTGACATGAGTGGGGTGTTTAGTGTTTAGGTGGAAATGAGGCATGATAGGAAGAAAGTAAGAATGTTTTAAAGAGCATTTCCTATTTTGTGTTTTATGGATGGTCCATGAGTTCACGGGTCATTGGCTGGGTGAACAGACAAAGGTCGTCTTTGGTTTCAGCCAGGGATGCACCGATACCATTTTTTTTACAAGTACAAATACGATACTTTTTTTTTTTTAGTACTCGCCGATACCAATTACCGATACCTACCGCAACTGTTTTGTTTTCACTTCAGCTGTCAGCAATGGTACAAAGCATTGAAACGTTATTTACAAATGAAATAAATAGATTTTTTTTTTTAATTTTGCGCTTTTAAGCATTGAAACGTTATTTACAAATTAAATAAATAGATTTTTTTTTTAATTTCGCGCTTTTTCAATGTGAAATGTGTAAATATATGTTAATATATATGTGTAAAAATATTCACCAACAAAGCAAACAAAAAAAAAGTTGTAATTGTTTATCATTTATAAAATAGACGTGAAAAAAAAAAAAAGCAGGAAAATAATTAAATGGAGAATAGGAAGTTAATTAAGGCTGATTAGAGTAAATTAGGGGTTTATAAGGCGTTAAACAGAGGAACATTTGTTCATCCCTTTGAATTGCAGATGAAGAAACAGAAAGATTCAAAAAGAAACAATGTTTCTTTTTATTTTAGTGTTTCAGCAGCTGAGCAATGTTGTTGATACAACATTAACATTTCGGCTGTCAACAGGGGAGACCTGACAGCTCAAAAAACCGAGCCTGAAAGTATCAGTTTCAGGTATTGGTGCATTTGCACGAGTACCGATACTTGTGCAAATACTCGGTATCGGCACCGATACCGATACTACTATTGGTGCAACCCTAGTGTCAACCAAATGTTGAGATTAATTAGGTGCAACATCCTCTCTTCACGTCATAGCATGTTCAACTCAGGATGAAGGTGTGCTACTCTTCTGTATATTGGTCAAAAATACAGACATAAAATTGTCTTGGAAAATAATTTTTGGTGATATTTCTTACAAATGATTTAAAAAATGATAATTAAACTGAGATCGTTATTAGCAGGGCTTTTTTTTTTCTCAGAGAATAGGTGCAGAATCTGTGCATCAATTCTTGTCTCAGCCCCCGCCCCTACCCATCTCTGAGCACCACTCCTTTGATCCCACCCCCTACCCACCTCCCAGTACCGCCCCTTTTAGAGAACAAAGAGCCAAGTACCAATTTGTGGTGCCAAATAATTTGTATGGAATTTGTTAAATATAACAAGAAAATCAGTAAAATAGATTCCCTCAGCAGCAATGGACCACTGCAACAAAATACCTCCCAGCAGCGACAACAGATCTCCCAGCAGCCACAATCAAACCCCTCCCTCAACAGTAGATCCCTTCTAGCAACAATTGACACCCCTCCAGCAATAATAGATCCCCCCCTACCATCAACAACAGACCTCCCCCAGCAACAATAGACCACCAGGCAAAAATTGATCCCCTCCAGCAACAATAGATTCCCCAGCATCCAACATCAATAGACCCTGAAGCACACCTCAGCACCATTACATACAGTACATTCAGTGCTGGAGGTGCCGTAACCGCGTTCCCCCCTGCTCCCACTGAAAAAAAGCCTTGGTTGTTAGGATAAGATAAGGATAGAAATGGGCTAAGGACTGGGAGAGAGTATGAGTACAATTAGCTCAAATGTAAAGTGGAACTCCAGTCCTGCTAAGTACAGGATCCGTTCCCACCTGCGTTGCTATAATTATCCATGCCCAGATGTGCCAATGGGTTCTGCCTGGCTTTCAAGTCCTGGCAAAGCTTGATGGCGCATCTGGGCACAGGATTTTTCATGCACTCGCAAAGACAGGGAAGGCTTTGGTCTTCCCTGGTGGTGGTTTTTGCTCAAACTCCACATGTGTGCAGATGTACTAAAGGGGGGCCTGGCGCATGTGCAGATGTACTAAAGGGGTCTTTCAGGATCCAAGTCCTGCAGTTGTTGGTTGGCATTAAAAAAACGATCAAGGGGTTAATATGGCGCACAATGGAGGTAGCCGAGTACATATATCTAAAAATGGTGGGGGGAAGGGGGTGGGTTGGGGGTTTCTGAGAGGGGGAACTTGATGGTGGTAGTTAATGTTTCACAACAAGTTCGGGTATTAGTCCATGTGAGGATAAAATGATGCTGAATAAATGGAAGGCAGCCAGTCTATAAAAGCTAGAAGAAGCTCTGGAACAAATAAAAAAGAAATAAAAAAATAATTTTACACACATATATATATATATATATATATATATATATATATATATATATATATATATATATATATATATATATATATATTTATATTTATTTTTATTTATATTTCTATATATTTTTATTATTTTTACTTTTATTTATTCATTTCCCAGTATTTCCCATAACATTCCTCTCATTCCCAAATACCCGTCTGGAAACACACTCCCCCCCCTTCTTTTGTCCCAATCTTACGCGTCATTTAAATGTGTATATATGTGTATGTGTGTGTGAAGGGATCCTTTTTAAACGGTTCTTTGTGTTTACACACGTATATACATTGTACATGTTTTATCCCTTTTCCATCATTGCGTCATTTCTTCTCATATATACTACCAATCTCTCCCTATAAGTATATACCTATTTAATTATATACCATTTTCTGCATTTTTGTATTCCCTTCCCATATATGTTGACATGTATGTATATGTGTATATATGTATAGGTATGTGTGTATGTATGTGTATGTATGTATGTATATATGTATATATATATATATATACACTACCGTTCAAAAGTTTGGGGTCACCCAAACAATTTTGTGTTTTCCATGAAAAGTCACACTTATTCACCACCATACGTTGTGAAATGAATAGAAAATAGAGTCAAGACATTGACAAGGTTAGAAATAATGATTTGTATTTGAAATAACATTGTTTTTACATCAAACTTTGCTTTCATCAAAGAATCCTCCTTTTGCAGCAATTACAGCATTGCACACCTTTGGCATTCTAGCTGTTAATTTATTGAGGTAAGCTGGAGAAATTGCACCCCACGCTTCTAGAAGCAGCTCCCACAAGTTGGAATGGTTGGATGGGCACTTCTGGCGTACCATACGGTCAAGCTGCTCCCACAACAGCTCAATGGGGTTCAGATCTGGTGACTGTGCTGGCCACTCCATTACCGATAGAATACCAGCTGCCTGCTTCTGCTGTAAATAGTTCTTGCACAATTTGGAGGTGTGTTTAGGGTCATTGTCCGGTTGTAGGATGAAATTGGCTCCAATCAAGCGCTGTCCACTGGGTATGGCATGGCGTTGCAAAATGGAGTGATAGCCTTCCTTAGCTTTTACCCTGTACAAAGCTCCCACCTTACCAGCACCAAAGCAACCCCAGACCATCACATTACCTCCACCATGCTTAACAGATGGCGTCAGGCATTCTTCCAGCATCTTTTCATTTGTTCTGCGTCTCACAAACGTTCTTCTTTGTGATCCAAACACCTCAAACTTGGATTCATCTGTCCACAACACTTTTTTCCAGTCTTCCTCTGTCCAATGTCTGTGTTCTTTTGCCCATCTTAATCTTTTTCTTTTATTGGCCAGTCTCAGATATGGCTTTTTCTTTGCCACTCTGCCCTGAAGCCCAAAATCCCGCAGCCGCCTCTTCACTGTAGATGTTGACACTGGTGTTTTGCGGGTACTATTTAATGAAGATGCCAGTTGGGGACCTGTGAGGCGTCTGTTTCTCAAACTAGAGACTCTAATGTGCTTATCTTCTTGCTTAGTTGTGCAACGCGGCCTCCCACTTCTTTTTCTACTCTGGTTAGAGCCTGTTTGTGCTGTCCTCTGAAGGGAGTAGTACACACCGTTGTAGGAAATCTTCAATTTCTTTGCAATTTCTCGCATGGAATAGCCTTCATTTCTAAGAACAAGAATAGACTGTCGAGTTTCAGATGAAAGTTCTCTTTTTCTGGCCATTTTGAGCGTTTAATTGACCCCACAAATGTGATGCTCCAGAAACTCAATCTGCTCACAGGAAGGTCAGTTTTGTAGCTTCTGGAAGGAGCTAGACTGTTTTTAGATGTGTGAACATGATTGCACAAGGGTTTGCTAATCATCAATTAGCCTTCTGAGCCAATGAGCAAACACATTGTACCATTAGAACACTGGAGTGATAGTTGCTGGAAATGGGCCTCTATACACCTATGTAGATATTGCACCAAAAACTAGACATTTGCAGTTAGAATAGTCATTTACCACATTAGCAATGTATAGAGTATATTTGTTTAAAGTTAGGACTAGTTTAAAGTTAGCTTCATTTAAAAGTACAGTGCTTTTCCTTCAAAAATAAGGACATTTCAATGTGACCCCAAACTTTTGAACGGTAGTGTATATGTATATATATTTTGTTCCCGACCACTATGATCAATACAATATTCCTCTTCCTATAGACCGCCTTCTCCTTACCCCACATTCCATATACACACATATATGTTCTTACCACAACACACTCATTTGCATATCTCCCTTTTTTCCCCCCCCTCCTCACTCCCCGCCCCGCCCCGCCCACTCCCCGTCCCCCTTCACTCCCCTTCCACATTGTGTACACCCCATCTCCATGGTTACCTACGTGCCCAATCATTATACATAGTCCCACCCTCCTCTCAATTACCTCCCCACCCCTCCCATTGCCTATGGTATAAATTCCCACACTGAATATGGCCACCAGCATAGCCTGATGAAGGAGCACGCATGCTCCGAACGCGAAGCACTGCCCGCCTCACCCCGCTCCCGGAAGTGAAGACGCAGGTCAGCACGGCGCTCCACGGAGGATCCATGACCGATATCCTGGCCGCCCGGAGGCTCTGAGGACCCTCGGCACCACCGGAACAGCTACCAGGACCCAGGTTACAGGACTCACATCCCAGGAACCCCTCCACTGGCCCGTGACACCCACATCCCCCGAGAGCACGCGGATGAAACTACTTTACATGCTGGTTTTTAGCAACTCAAATGTGAGTGTTTTTATCTATTGTAATAAATATTTTTAACATACATGCTGCACTTAGAGGGCGCCGTCCTTCTTTCTTTTTTATTTGTTGGTTGGCATTGACTGACCATGAGAAGCAGGGTCCGCTGGGCTTTTTGGCTAGGTGGACCTAAGTGTGTCCCACTCCTGGTAGGGGTCAGGGAAAGGTCCATCCTCTTTGGGGGGAACCACATGGCACACCTTAGGGGCACTTTTTTGTGAGTGTTCACATACACTTTTTTTGGTTCAGTTTCGGTGTCTAAATCCACACCGCGGGCTCGAAGAAAAAAGATACCTGCAATACTGTAGTGGGAAGCTAAAGAATGCCATAGTCTATAAGACTGTTCATTTTTTAATACCATTAGGCTTCTTCTTTAGAGGGAATCAGTGGCCCGTCACCTAGGATGAGGACTTATTTCAAAACTGCTTCTGGAATCCTAAATCCAGGTGGGCTTGTAGGCAGGTTGTAATATGTTAGCCTCAGTAGGTTAGTTGCTGACCCAGGCTGTGCAGAAGCGGGGAAACCAATCACCAGCAGCTCCTCTGAGGGTAGTGCTACACTTTGAACGGATGTAGAGAAGAGAAGGCTGCAGATAAACAGGTACAACTTACACTATACTACCAAAAGTATTAGGACGCCTGCCTTTACACGCACGTTGAACTTTAATGGCATCCCAGTCTTAGTCCGTAGGGTTTAATATTGAGTTGGCCCACCCTTTGCAGCTCTAACAGCTTCAGCTCTTCTGGGAAGGTCGTCCACAAGGTTTAGGAGTGTGTCTATGGGAATGTTTGATCGTTCTTCCAGAAGAGCATTTGTGAGGTCAGGTTCTGATGTGGACAAAAAGGCCTGGCTCTCAGTCTCCGCTCTAGTTTATCCCAAAGGTGTTCTACAGGTGATTTGAGGGTATGGGTTCACATACTTAGCTATACTTTGGTGACCCTTTTACGGCAAGTAATTAAGCAACCTTGTAGGCAATATTCATCTGGTCTTATTCCTAGGTTCATAGGGATGTTTATATTGATTTGGCTATTTATTTTAAGATTTAAAAGGCGGCATTCAAGGAATTGGAGCTCTATTGCATACACGCTCTTTTTCCCTTCCCCTACCCTTTTGGTTTCTCCATTGATATTGGGAATTTTATTATACCTGGAATTTTTTCACTAATGGTGCTAGCCTCAGGTTAAGTGTCTCTGCTATATCTTTGTTAATTTGTTTGATCTTTATCCTAGTGATATTATATTATCCATTATCTTTCCTATACATGGGCCATTAATTGGCTTCTATCCATATATATATCTCTATGGTTACACCAATTGATCCAATTGATTCATCCCTATGCCTCTGGAGCCTATATAATCCTTTTCGTCTTACTCATTGAACGTACATGATTGACCCAGGTGTGCTGTTCGGTCTCTTTGCCTAATCTAGGAAATAAAATTTTTGATGTATTTTCATATTTTCTCTTAGATTGTAAGCTCTAAGGAGCAGGGCCCTCTGATTCCTACTGTATCAAAGTATATTGTATTTGTACTGTCTACCCTCAAGTTGTAAAGCGCTACGTAAACTGTTGGCGCTATATAAATCCTGTATAATAATAATAATAATAATAATAATAATAATAATATTTGATATCTGTGTTGTATGTAAAATAGTTTTGTCTCTTAAAAAAATCTTTTCTATTTTTTTGACTCTCTAGTGATCATATGTACAGTGCCTGATAATAATTCTCCTGAAGAAGCCACTGGTTTGGCGAAACATGTAGAGATCTAATCAGTCTGCACCTGCCTATGTATTGTATGATCATATCTGACATGTTTTTATGTCTTTAAATGTTTTTAATGCTTTTCAAATAAAATTGTATATTTTTTCTGGTTTTGTCGTTGTACTTTTACAATTTTAAAACCCCAAAACCCTTGATCTTTGATATCCTGGGATACCATTAAAGTTCATGTGCGAGTAAAGGCCGGCGTGTAGTGTATAGTGTATTTAGGAGGATTTGTTTTATCTCTGTGTATTACCTGAGGCCAGTCACTTCACTGGGAATATGGAAGGGTTTAGAATGATGAAGTCACGGAAGGAACATTTTACACGGCCTATTTAAATAAATTGAAATCTCTTCACAGCGGCTAAAATGTTGCTTGTTCATTATTCCCAACTATAGACGTTGCAGCGAGTTAAAGGCACATTATTATTAAGTCAAGGTGGCAAGCCCTCTGACCCGCAAATTAGCATCTGTCAAATGATAACACAGAGGACTTTGTAACTGTTTCCCATGCAAAGGGAGGAAAGGATGTTAAATTATCTCTGGCATCTCACTCCCGCTGGTCCTCACTTACTGGAAGACTTAGCATAATAGATTGGCACTCCAGAGAGCTCTTGGCACCATGGGGCATCTTCCTCTCCTTTTTAAAGAGCAGTGAAACTGGAGACCGGAAAAAAAAAAAAAAAAAAAAAGCTTGGATACTTTAACGGGACATATGGAGGAGAGCGTGGAGGTCAAGAAACTCCTTCCAAAAAGTGAAAGAGGAATTGCCCCATTGAATAAAGTCCGGCAGAACTGCTCGTTCAGGTGTGTAATATATACGGCCGTAATTGTCTGGAAATGCGCATACATCAAAGAGCCGCTGGTTCGGTCAATGAGCGCTCTGCTGCTTCAATGTCCCATAATGCTCGGTGAACCAGTAGGTCGTGCAGCGTTATACGGAATGGCCAAGTTATTAAAAGAAGGAAAAAGCCCAAAAATTGCGGCACACCATTCTGCAACTATTGAGAAAAAAAACAGAAAAAAAATACCCCTGTGCTACCTGTATATAAAATGTTGTATACAAAGTGTAAATAAATAAATTTATTGATGGGAACCAAGGCTAAATGTGAAAGAAGTTCTACAGCATAAATGGACTTGTTTAACCCATTGCCGACCGTCCTATAACCAAAAGACAGAACCCCACCGACCTGTGCCCCCCAGGGTGCGCTCTTTGGTTGCTGTGTCCTTCTGATACAGCTGATCACAGATCGAGGTTAGGGGCCAATCACAGTGGTTCTTTACCATGTGATCAGCTGTGTTCAATCGCAGCTGACCCCTTGTAAACAAATGCCAGTTACCAACATTTACCTTTCCTCAGCGCTGTCGAAAGCGGATAACTGGGTATCCTGTGACAGCACACGTTTACACTGATAATCAGGACACTGATATCAGTGCAGCCCCATCAGTGCCACCTATCAGTGTCACCTTATCAGTGCAGCCTCACCAGTGCCTCTTCATCAGTGCCCATCAGTGCAGCCTCATCAGTGCCCATCAGTGCAGCCTCAACAGTGCCCATCAGTGCAGCCTCATCAGTGCTAATCATCAGTGCAGCCTCACCGATGCTAATCATCAGTGCAGCCTCATCAGTGCCCATCATCAGTGCAGCCTCATCAGTGCCCATCTTCAGTGCAGCCTCATCAGTGCCCATAAGTGCAGCCTCATCAGTGCCCATCTTCAGTGCAGCCTCATCAGTGCACATCATCAGTGCAGCATCATGAGTGCACATCATCAGTGCAGCCTCATCAGTGCCCATCATCAGTGCAGCCTTGTCAGTGCCCAGTGCCCATCAGTGCAGCCTCATCAGTGCACATCATCAGTGCAACCTCATCAGTGCACATCATCATTGCAGCCTCATCAGTGCCCATCAGTGAAGAAGAAAAATTATTTACTTGCAAAATATTATAACAGAAAAGAATAAAAAGTTTAGCAGAAAAGAAAACGGTGGTTAAATACCGCCAAAGGAAAGCTCTGTCTGTCTTAATAAAAGATAACAATTTCATATTGTCAGAAACCACGAATCAGACTGAGACAGAAGTACAGCTAAATCACACTTGTTTAATAATAATAATAAAAAAAGGTAAACAGAGTAAACATAGTGAAAACATAGCCAGAGTTCAGGAACCGGAACGGATAGTCAAGACAAGCCAAAACGTCAGGGAGCCAGAGATGAGCGTAGTAGAACAGCAAGCAGGATCTGGAGCCAGAAGGAATGTCAGCCAAGCAAGTCTTTAACAGGAACACAGGAGAGCGTCTCTAGAGATGTGACCAAGGCGAAGGCAGAGATCATCTGGACTGGACGGCTTAAGTAGGCAGGACTGACGAGCAGGATATCATCAACAGGTGAGTCACTGTGGAGAGAAAGGAGCTGGCAATTATCCGATAGCTGAGCGGCCAGCTCAGAGAAGGAAGGGCTGAGCCCAGCCCTAACACATATGTGTACAGTGTTGCATGAGTACGCAATTGTCATTCAAAGTGTGACAGCGCCGAGAGCTGAAAATTTGCCTGGGCAGGAAGGGGGTGAAAGTGCCCGGTATAGAAGTGGTGAAAGAAGGGGCCCGGAGCCATATTTTTTCTCTGTGTAGTGTGGGCTGTCTGTGCTACACAACAGTATCTCTATTACATTATACACAAGTTATTTTTACAGTGCAAAAAATAAAATCCCAGATTTCATTTTTTTATAAACCAGCCATTGACTGACCTCTTCTGTGTAAGACATTATTTTCGGGAAAACAGAATTCTGGAGAAAAAAAAATCCCAATCCTGTACTGTGCGTTTTGTTGAAATTTCAATGTAAAGAAATCTCAGAAGAAGTAATGGCGCTTCTTAAAGATGATTTGTCAACCGGCGAGATTCCCTTTCTCCCTTCAGATGCTCCGATAAATCAGACTCAATTGATTTTCCAGCAAACGCCGCGCTCCGCACTAAATCAGAGCCTTTTTGTTGATAACAGGTAATTGTACAGCCAGAAAACGGGCGCATTAGTCTGCCAAAGATACGCAACATTCGCCTGACGGGGCCACAGACTGGAGGTGAGAACTGTTGCCACTTGTCGGTGGGTGATGGATAAGCTTCAGATACATTTGGAAGAAAAACATGGATGCCCTTGGAGTTCCCATGAAAAAAACACGATTTTTATTTTCAGATAAGTTGAAGGGTGTGCCTTTACCCCTTCATTTTTGCATTATTTTTTTTTTGCACAAGAAATTTTGGGCCAGAACATTACCTGAGACCTGATTCACACCTATTGCATTTTTAGTCCTTTTTGCATTTTGTAGATTTGCACTACAGAACGTGTCCCATAGGATGTTAAATGGACAGTAGTGCAAATCTGCAAAATGCAAAAAGTACTAAAAATGCAATAGGTGTGAATGCAAAAAAAATGCAAAAATGAAGGGGTAAAAGGATACCATTCAACTCATCTGAAAATAAAATCGTGTTTTTTTCATGGGAACTCCAAATTCTAAAAAAAAATACAAAATACATCGGCCACTTTATTAGGTCCCTCTTGCTAGTAACGGGTTGGACCCCCTTTATGAGGTGCTCCTTGCTAGTAGCAGGTTGGACCCCCTTTATTAGGTCCTCCTTGCTAGTAGCGGGTTGGACCCCCTTTATGAGGTGCCCCTTGCTAGTAGCGGGTTGGACCCCCTTTATTAGGTCCCCCTTGCTAGTAGCGGGTTGGACCCCCTTTATTAGGTCCCTTTTGCTAGTAGCGGGTTGGACCCCCTTTATGAGGTGCCCCTTGCTAGTAGCGGGTTTGACCCCCTTTATGAGGTGCCCCTTGCTAGTAGCGGGTTGGACACCCTTTATGAGGTGCCCCTTGCTAGTAGCAGGTTGGCCCCCTTTATGAGGTGCCCCTTGCTAGTAGCGGGTTGGACCCCCTTTATGAGGTGCTCCTTGCTAGTAGTGGATTGGACCCCCCTTATTAGGTCCCCCTTGCTAGTAGTGGGTCGGACCCCCTTTTATGAGGTGCTCCTTGCTAGTAGCGGATTGGACCCCCTTTATTAGGTCCCCCTTGCTAGTAGCGGGTTAGACTACCTTTATTAGGTCCCCCTTGCTAGTAGCGGGTTGGACCACCTTTATTAGGTCCCCCTTGCTTGTAGCAAGTTGGACCCTCTTTATTAGGTCCCCCTTGCTAGTAGCGGGTTGGACCCCCTTTATGAGGTGCCCCTTGCTAGTAGCAGATTTGACCCCCTTTATGAGGTGCCCCTTGCTAGTAGCGGGTTTGACCCCCTTTATGAGATGCCCCTTGCTAGTAGCGTGTTGGACCCCCTTTATTAGGTCCCCCTTGCTAGTAGCAGGTTGGACCCCCTTTATTAGGTCCCCCTTTCTAGTAGCGGGTTGGACCCCCTTTATGAGGTGCCCCTTGCTAGTAGCAGGTTGGACCCCCTTTATTAGGTCCCCCTTGCTAGTAGCGGGTTGGACCCCCTTTATGAGGTGCCCCTTGCTAGTAGCGGGTTGGACCCCCTTTATGAGGTGCCCCTTGCTAGTAGCGTGTTGGACCCCCTTTATTAGCTCCCCTTTGTTAGTAGCGGGTTGGACCTCCCTTTTGCCTTCATTCTTCATGGCATAGATACAACAAGGTGTTGGAGACGTTCCTCAAAGATTTTGCTCCTTAGTGACATGATAGCATCACCCAGTGATGGACAGTTGGGTCGGGGAGATCAGCGAATGCCTGCGGCGATCCCCTCCACCCATCAGCACCCGCCATGCCGGTCCCAGGTCTACAGGTGGGACAGCGGCGCCTGTGAAACATATCTGGGCCGGGGGGTAGAGGCAAAAGTAGCGGAATGCTTGGAAGCAACTGGGCATATGTACAGAAATTAATTTATCCCCCGCCCCACCCACTTCTGCATAATTAATGGCAGTGAAAGGGTTCAACATAAAAATTTGCAAACAGGAAGGTTTTTGTTAATTTTTTTTTTAAAGATTGATTTTTAGCAATTTTCTCTCTGGTTTGAATGTTAATCGTTGCTGTCCGCACAGCCAGCGGCCATCTCTGCTGGACACACACAAAGTATAATCACCGCAGGTAATCGCTGACTCTGCAGAGAGCCGCAAGCGGCTGCAGCCACCAGCGACCTGTCATTATAGTGAATGCACCTAGAAGGCTGAGCCGCAGAAGGGAGGCTGGGAGGTGACCAGGTGTTGACATACAGCCACCAGTACAAATCAATGACAGGCTGCAGCTGTACGCGCATCACCACACATACGTTTATATGCATACAAGGATGTATGTGAGGCCCTGGACGCAAACTGGCTTAGTTCATGTGAATGGGCCCTAAAAATAAGGACTTTTAGGAGGAAAGATATTATTTAACCACTTGCCGACCGCGCTATAAGAGTTTCACTTCTACAGCATGGCGGCGCAGCGCAGGATCACGTATATATGCGTAATCCTGCACTTCCAAGTATCGGGAGTGAGTGGGCACGCTGCCAGAGGCTCACTCCGCTGTGATTGGACACAGTGGAAGCTGATCAGCGGGTCCCACGGACCCCATGTCTGCCGGCACCCGTTGATCGTTCAGGACACAGGCAGAACAATGATTTGCCTATGTACACAAGGCAGATCGCTGTTCTGTCAGTAGTGAAGGCATGAATCCTATGTTCCTGCAAAGCAGAGACATGGATCTATGTCTTCCCCTATTACAAGCACCTCCCAAACTACAGTAAAACACCAGCTAGGCACACAGTTAACATTTTGATCGCCCCTGATGGAAACCCCTTCCCAGCCAGTGTCATTAGTATAGTGACAGTGCATATTTTTAGCACCGATCACTGTATTAGAGTCACTGGTCCCCAAAAAAGGGTCAAAAGTGTCACTTAGGCCAGGTTCACGCTACCGCGATCACAGACGTCGCATGTGATTCACACCCGCACCGCAGGTGCCACATGCGATGTCTGTGAGATGCGAGTTCAGCCATACAGTTGTATGACTGAACGCGCATTAGATTTGCAAGAAAAAAAAGTACAGGGACTTTTTTTCACCCCGCACTAAAATCGGATCACATGGGTGTTCTCACCTATGCGATCCGATTCCTATGCGCATTCACAGTTCGCACTGCGATCTGTGAACCGATCTGCGGGTGTCATTAACAATGTAATGACACCCGCAGCAGTTGGCAGAAGGCAGTGTGAACTGCCTGCCGGAGAGATGCAATATGGGAACCAGCGCTGTAATCGCCCTGGTACCCGCATCGCATCAGTATGAACCTAGGCTTAGTCGGTCCTTTCACACTGGGGCGGTTTGCAGGCGCTATTGCGCTAATAATAGCTAATAATAGCGCCTGCAAACTGACCCGAAAGTGCCGCTGCTTTCATTCCAGTGTGAAAGCCCCCGAGGGCTTTCACACTGGAGCGGTGCGCTGGCAGGACGGTAAAAAAAGTCCTGCTAGCAGCATCTTCGGAGGGGTGAAGGAGTGGAGTGTATACCGCTCCTTCACCGCTCCTGCCCATTGAAATCAATGGGACGGCGCGGCTATACCGCCAGCAAAGCGCCTCTGCAGAGGCGCTTTACGGTGGTTTTTAACCATTTCTCGGTCGCTAGCGGGGGGTAAAACCGCCCCCGCTAGCGGCCGCATACCGACGGTAAAGCGCCGCTTACAATAGCGGCGCTTTACCGCCGACGCCCGCTCCAGTGTGAAAGGGCCCTTAATGTCCAATTTGTCTGCCGCAATATCACAGTTCCTGCTATAAGTCGCTGATCGCTGTCATTACTAGTAACAAAAAAATAAAAAGTAAATAAAAATTCCATAAACATATCCCATAGTTTGTAGGCAATATAACTGTTGCGTAAACCATAAATATACGCTTATTGGGATTTTTTTTTACCAAAAGTATGTAGCAGAATACACATGGGCCTAAATTAATGAGGACATCTGATTTTTAACATTTTTTTTATTGGATATGTTTTATAGCAGAAAACAAAAAATATTGTTTTTTTTTTTTTTTTTCAAAATTATCGCTTGTTTTTTTTAGTTTATGGCGCAAAAAATAAAATTCGCAGAGGTGATCAAATACCACCAAAAGAAAGCTCTATTTGTAGGGGGAAAAAAGGCCATCAATTTTATTTGTGTACAGCGCCGCACGACCGCGCAATTGTCAGTTAAAGCGCCGCAGTGCTGTATCGCAAGAAAATGGCCTGGTCATGAAGGGGGTAATTCTTCCGGAGCTGAAGTGGTTAAAAAATGTGTAAAACATAATCAGTCATGTTGCTGTTTTTTTAGAATCAGTTAAAAAATCTTCCAGACTGTATAAGATGAGGTGATAGATGCTGAAATAAAATCTTAAAGGGCACTCCCTTTTGTGGTGCATTTTGGACTTAAAAAAAAAAACAAAAAACAAAAAAACAGCAGCTCTAATTGGCTGCTCATTAACCAGACTGACAGTGCAGGTGCAGGAGAGTCACTGATACCTGAGAGGTTCAGGGTGGTTGCCAAGGGCAGCAACAGAAGTTCACACTGTACATGAGGCCTGCTCTCCATGCACAGCCTTCCCCAGACACGGTGTGCTTCATTCCTGACACTTCTACCTCAGGCTTGGCTCCATTTATCATCAGGACATCAGAGAAGGACCTCCACAAATCAGCCCTCTACCGCGGTTCTTTGCCTGACCCAGGTCCCATGGCCTCTGGATGTGGTTCTGTCAGTGAATTCTTCACAGCCTGACCCAGGTCCCATGTCTTCTGGATGGGGTTATGTCAGCGAATTCTTCACATGGACGGTGCACACCGCCTGCAGACAGCTGAAGCAGAACCAAACTGGACACGCTTCCCTGAGGTAACCTGACTCTGTTTACCTTTACAAAATGGCCACCAGCGGCAGTGGCTGGAGCCTATTTTGTGTGCTTTTCTGCAGCATGTAGGGTACACTTTTGAAAATGGCAGGGAAGAACACAAAATGGCTGCCGGCAGCTCTGCTTTGGGTCTTTTTGGTATGGTTCCTTTAGAATTTTGTTTGGGGGGGGCAACTGCCTCGCAACCACGTGCAGTGCATGCGGTTGCAGCACATTGGTGCAACATTTATGAGGTAAAACCAGCGGTGAGGAGGCTTCAAATCGCCTCCTCACTGTCTGTCAAACATCTCTGAAAAGAGATCCAAACATGGATTACTTTTCAGAGGCACACCAATTTAGCCACACCTCTAAACTTAGCCTATGAGTTGTGAGAGGATTTACCATTTCCTGAGGCCATGCGGACTTTTCTGGAGAGCACGTTGCTGCTATTTACTTGTGTGTATATATATATATATATAGATATTGTATATTTTGTATATTTTGCTTATTTTATCTGATTTCCAAGCACAATCTTGAAGAGCTATCATAAAAAAATCTAACCTGTTTTCCCAACAGCAAATAATACAAAATGCCTGCCATTTTGTATGTCCCTTCCTTCAATTACAGTATGTATTAGGCCTCATGCACATGGGCAATGCGGTCCATACACCGTCAATCGGCCATTTGTTCATCCAGCTAGAGCTGCCAGGTGCTGTGTGCACGTAGCCCCTGTAAGTCTATGGGGATGCAGTGGCTGTACAGACACAACCGCTTGCCTAAATTTGACAGCAATGTGAGGGAGAGCGGCCCTGAAGGCACGCTGTCTGTGTTTGGGACCCCGCACCCACACGCCTGCCAAATCTACACAAACCTCAGTGCCTGTGTGAATGAGACCCTATTAGTAGGAAAATCATTTTATGAGGTAAAGTGGACCTAATTTCCTGACAGGGACAGAACAAAATATTGGCCATTTTGTGTGTTACGTCCTCTGATTACAGTATGTATTATGAGGAATGCCATTTTATGAGGTAAACTGGACTTAATTTCCTGACAGGAACATAAACAAAAGGGCGGCCATTTTGTGTGTTTCTTCCTCTGATTACAGTATATATTATGAGTAATAGGAAAACCATTTTATGAGGTAAACTGGACTTAATTTCCTGACAGGAACATAAACAAAATGGCTGCCATTTTGTGTGTTTCTTCCTACGATAAGACCCCTTTCATACTGAGGCGCTTTTCAGGCGCTTTCATGCTAAAAAAAGCACCTGAAAAGCTCATAAAAACGTATTTTCATTAAAATCAATGAATGCTTTCACACTGGGGCAGTGCACTGGCAGGGTGGTGAAAAGACGTCCCTCTCCATTGAAATGAATGGAAAGCACTTCAAAAGCGCCTGAAAAGCTCTCTAAAAGTGCTCAGTGTTTTACTGGCAGTTTACAAGCGCCTCAGTTTGAAAGGGGCCTAACAGCAAGTATTTTGAGTATTAGCAACACCATTTTATTAGGTAACTTGGATATGATTTCCTGACAGGAACATACACAAAATGTCAGCCATTTTGTATGTTCCTTTCTACAATTACAGTAAGTATTATGAGTGATAAGAACACCATTTTTATGAGGTTTTGATTTCCCGACAGGAGCAAATTGGGTGCCTATAGTGAAAGCCAGAAGCCCTCTGGTGTGGTGCTTGGCTTTGGATTCAACGATAAGCAACAGTAAGTGCCGGTTCACACAGGGGTGGCACGACTAGCCACGACTTCAGCGGCGACTTGCAAAACGACTTCTGTATAGAAGTTAATGCAAGTCACCTGAAGTCACCCCCAAAATACTACAGGAACCTTTTTCTAAGTCGGAGCGACTTGCGTCGCTCCTATTAGAACGGTTCCATAGTACAGAACGGGAGGCGACTTGTCAGGCGGCTAGGTCGCCTGACAAGTCGCACCTGTGTGAACCGGCACTAAAAGCATTTTCTGTGGTAATATACTTATTGTATACTGAGAAGGAGTCAGACAAGGACTGCCCACAGTGATGGTCAGTAGCCATTGTGCTTAGTTGCAGCTTCTACCATAGGAGGATATAGCCTTCTCTGAGGTAATCTTTTCACTGAGATAGCGGGTCACATCGAAGGCAGCCATTTTGTGCACTATTTTGTTGATTACGATGTTGAGATGAACACGCATTGCATACAAAATAGGTAGCAAAAACGTGACTCAACTGCGCATTTTTGCCTCCCACTCCCAACTAGGGTTGCACCAATATCAATACCGATATCAGTGCTGATACTGAACATTTGCGCGAGTACTTTTATAGAAAATGAATGGGCTCAAATCACACTGCAAAGAATCGCATGTGATTTGAACAGGAATGTGGTGCGATTCCTGTACGAATCACATGCGGTTTCCCACACCGCTCCTGTGTGAACCCAGGCTTGTCATAGTACAAAATATTTTACAGCGCAAACATACAAGAATGACATTTCCTGCAGGGCTAGTTAAAAACACCTGAACACCTGAACATATTCAAAAAATACGGGGGTTTGGTCACACTATATGGTCATATAGTGCTAAGCCCACTTACTGCGACAAAGTACCCCGAATTAGTGGGTCCTACACTAGTAATAGAATGGAAGATCCTCTGTCTCAACCATATAGTGTGACCAAACCCCCGTATTTTTTGAATATGTTCAGGTGTTCAGGTGTTTTTAACTAGCCCTGCAGGAAATGTCATTCTTGTATGTGTGCGCTGTAAAATATTTTGTACTGTTTATAGGTCTTACAGCAGCACCATCTTGAATTTAAATGCATTGTATGGTGTGCCCCCCAAATATGTACTTGTAGGCTTGTCATAGTGCCTTCAGCCTGGGTTCACACAGGAGCGGTGTGGGAAACTGCATGCGATTCTGATAGGAATTGCGCCGCATTCCTGTTCAAATCGCATATGATTCTTTGCAGTACAATTTTAGCCCAATCATCTTCTATGGACTCAAATTGCACCGCAAAGGTATCGATAATTGGTATTGACGAGTACTTGAGTGCAAAAATTAGGTATTGGTGCAACGCTACCCTCAACCGCATGCTTAAATGAAGCCTTACCTACAGGAGACTCAGAGGGAATGCACCCATCATCCACAGGTAATTGCAGCACGAGCGATTACATGCGAATGGCTGTGAAAAGGCTCCCCTTGCTTTCAATGGGGATTCCTGCCCATACCTATTCACAAGGATCCTCTCTAAGTCTCCAGAAGTTCCCATTCGCAAATGTGTAAACTCACTCAGTCAGATGAAAGCAATGGTCCATTACGGGCAGGAACCCCGAGGCCCCTTAGGTGTGTACCAGAATTTCATTGTCCAGCTTGCATCATTCCTGTGGCTACTGATCCCAGCACCATCTCTTCAGGCACTGCCAACTCACCTGGCTGCAGCTGCCCCTTTCACTAGCCTTCCAGGCTAACTTCTCCCAACTGTCCTACCAGACTGACCCTCACCAGCCCACCTGGCTGACTCTTAGGAGATCTCCCGGACGTGCTGACCTGCTCCTGCTGTCCTCTCTCCTTGCTCCAGTACCACCAGAAAGGGCTTCCTCCATGTGTTTTGACAGGATCATTCCAGCTCCTAAGCCCCAGGCCCAAGGTCACCACCCCCCAGACTAGGGGGCCCCCTCAAGGGCCATCAACAGCCTCCTCAGCACTCCATCCCCATCTTCCATCCGACTGCCCCTCCCAGCATGACTCATGCCTATTTATGAGGTTGCCTGCCCCCCTGCCACCCCTTTACTGGGGATTGGCTGAGGCCTTCATACATATTCCTAGCAGCTCGTCCTAGCCTCCACCCACTATGTCTAGAACATTCTCCAATATCCCTGAAAACAGGGGAAGGCACCAGAGAGGCTGCTAGGAGGAGTCCTTTCTCCAGTACCACCAGGAAGGGCTTCCTCCATGTGTTTTGACAGGATCCTTCCAGCACATGAGCCCCAGGCCCAAGGTCACCCCCCCCCCCCCCCAGGCTAGGGGGCCCCCTCAAGGGCCACCGACAGCCTCCTCAGCACTCCATCCCCATCTTCCATCCGACTGCCCCTCCCGGCATGACTCATGTCTATTTATGAGTTTGCCTGCCCCCAGCCAGCTCTTTACTGGGGATTGGCTGGAGCCTTCGTATATATTCCTAGCAGATCCTCCTAGCCTCCACCCACTATGTCTAGAACATTCTCCAATATCCCTGAAAACAGGGGAAGGCACCAGAGAGACTGCTAGGAGGAGTCACCCAGCCCTGAGTCACTAAACCCAGACCCAGATTCCCAACTCAGGCTTACCCCTGAACCAAACTTAGATTTTCCTACACTAACAACCTAGCACACTAGAGGGTGCTACAGTCTAATTGCCTCTGAAAAGCGATTGAATGCAGGTCGCTCTTCAAAGGGCACCGTAAGTATAAACAAGCACTAAAGGACGATCACATATTGATGTTGAAGCAGCAAACATGTACTGACCGTGACCAGTAGTTATTCCATACAAAGCATTTCATAATTGCAGCTTTCTAAATGTTTTTTTCTCCGGCTTGCGGTGCTTTAACAGCCTTTTCATTTATGAAGCAGAATCCATAAATAAGCTTTAAGCGCGACGGGTCAGTCCTGCCGCTCTATTATTTGCCAATATGTTTAGGGACTCCGGGCCGCTGGAAGTGTAATACAAAACCGCCACTACCTCATCCGTGAACATTTTTTTTTTTTATATAGAGAGGCGTTTGTCGATCTTCCAGCTGTTCAAAGCTCATATTGACAAAATGGTTTATTAAAAATAAAAAAATAAAAAAAATCAGCTCTGTAAATGAAACATGTTCAGTGTTCTAAACCCATGCATGCGCGGTTCGCTCCTCGCTCCTCCTTAGCTTCTGCTGTTACAGGCTTCTAGGATGCTGGGAGAAAGCTCCTATTAGTGTGTCTCAGAACTTGGGCAGGACGGGGCTGATCACCTCAGTGGGAATTTTTTTTTTTTTGCAAGGAGTTTGCGGATGTATCTCTTCAACTCCGGAAGATTTTACCCCCCCCCCCTTAATGACCAGGCCATTGTTTGCTATTCAGCGCTGCGCTAACTTTAACTGGTAATTGCGTTGTCATGCAACAGTGCACCCAAATTACATTTATGAGATTTTTTTCTCACAAATAGAGATTTCTTTTGGTGGTATTTAATCACCTCTGGGGGTTCTTTATTTTTGAATAAATAAATGAAAAAAAGACCTAACATTTTTGAAAAAAATAATTTATTTTTACTTTCTGCTATAAAAAAGATCCAATGTTTTATAGCAGACATTGTCCAACTTATTACTGGTAGTTAAATAAATTTGGCCCAAAATGTATTCTGCTACAATATCAGTGGCGTCCCGTCCATTAGGGGCACCGCCCCCTCTCTCCAGGCCACCCCCTTATATGCATAATGGATAGATTCACGCATAGCATGAATCTATCCATGGCCGCCGCGGCCACCCCCCTATTTATACATCCAGCCCCTTTCGGGGCACCGGGAGCATGAATTACAGCGGCATGTTTTTTTTTTTTTTAAGCACCTGATTAGAGCCAATGGCTCTAATAGGCTTCAAAATAGGGTGTGCTTTGGGGCGCAGAGAATGCGTCCAGAGCCTGACCCAGGTGTGTTACAACAGTGTTTGAATATTCGCTGTTGAAACACTGATCCTCAATCCGACCAATCAGAAGCGGGTGTGAGACCCGTTTTCTGATTGGCCCGAAAAGAGAAGACTCCTGATTGCCCGCCGAGGAGGAGGGAGAAAACGGAAGACGCCGCCGCGGAGAGCAGGAGAACGGGAAGCCGCCAGTGATGGAGAACGGGAGGCCACCGGTGATGGAGAGCGGGAGAACGGGAGGCCACCAGTGATGGAGAGCAGGAGAACGGGAGGCCACCAGTGATGGAGAGCGGGAGAACGGGAGGCCACCAGTGATGGAGAGCAGGAGAACGGGAGGCCACCAGTGATGGAGAGCGGGAGAACGGGAGGCCACCAGTGATGGAGAGCGGGAGAACGGGAGGCCACCAGTGATGGAGAGCGGGAGAACGGGAGGCCACCAGTGATGGAGAGCAGGAGAACGGGAGGCCACCAGTGATGGAGAGCGGGAGAACGGGAGGCCACCAGTGATGGAGAGCAGGAGAACGGGAGGCCACCAGTGATGGAGAGCGGGAGAACGGGAGGCCACCAGTGATGGAGAGCAGGAGAACGGGAGGCCACCAGTGATGGAGAGCGGGAGAACGGGAGGCCACCGGTGATGGAGAGCGGGAGAATGGGAGGCCACCAGTGATGGAGAGCGGGAGAACGGGAGGCCACCAGTGATGGAGAGCAGGAGAACGGGAGGCCACCAGTGATGGAGAGCAGGAGAACGGGAGGCCACCAGTGATGGAGAGCAGGAGAACGGGAGGCCACCAGTGATGGAGAGCGGGAGAATGGGAGGCCACCAGTGATGGAGAACGGGAGGCCACCAGTGATAGAGAGCAGGAGAACGGGAGGCCACCAGTGATGGAGAGCAGGAGAACGGGAGGCCACCAGTGATGGAGAGCGGGAGAACGGGAGGCCACCAGTGATGGAGAACAGGAGAACGGGAGGCCACCAGTGATGGAGAGCAGGAGTACGGGAGGCCACCAGTGATGGAGAGCGGGAGAACGGGAGGCCACCGGTGATGGAGAGCGGGAGAACGGGAGGCCGCCGGTGATGGAGAACGGGAGAACGGAGGCTGCTGGTGATGGAGAGCGGGAGAACGGGAGGCCGCCGGTGATGGAGAGCGGGAGAACGGGAAGCCGCCGGTGATGGAGAGCGGGAGAACGGGAGGCCAACGGCGATGGAGAGCAGAAGAACGGGAGGCCGCCGGTGATGGAGAGCAGAAGAACGGGAGGCCGCCGGTGATGGAGAGCGGGAGAATGGGAAGCCGCCGGTGATGGAGAGCGGGAGAATGGGAGGCCGCCGGTGATGGAGAGCGGGAGAACGGGAGGCCGCCGGTGATGGAGAGCGGGAGAACGGAAGGCCACCGGTGATGGAGAACGGGAGGCCGCCGGTGATGGAGAATGGGAGGCCGCCGGTAATGGAGAACGGGAGGCCGCCGGTAATGGAGAGTGGGAGAATGGGAGGCCACCGGTGATGGAGAGCAGGAGAATGGGAGCCCACCGCCGCTGAGCAGGGGGAAGCCGCCGGTGATGGGGTAAGTGCGACCGACCGACTGACGCCCCCCAAAAACATTTTCCACCAACCACCACTGTGCTACATGTCTTTGGTAAAGGAAAATCCCAAGTGTATATTGATTGGTTTGTGTGTCAGTTATAGTGTCTACAAACTTTGGTATATATACTGGAATTTTTCATTTTTTTTATACTATTAATGGCGGGGATCAGCGACTTTTAGTGAGACTGCAATAGTGCGGCGGTTAATCTGACACTAACTGACGCTGGGTGAAACTGACTGACTGCCACTGACATCTCCAGTGACACTAATACAGTGATAATACTGCACTAATGAGACTGGCTGGGATGGGGTTAACATCTTGGGTAATCAAGGGGTTAAATGTGTGCCTAACAGGTGTAAATTTGTCC
The DNA here is from genome assembly GCA_037952835.1 of Lithobates septentrionalis. Taxonomy (NCBI): domain Eukaryota; kingdom Metazoa; phylum Chordata; class Amphibia; order Anura; family Ranidae; genus Lithobates; species Lithobates septentrionalis. Next base: position 93,144 of record JBBDGP010004282.1, read on the forward strand.
TATTTACCGAAGTCTCTTTGTTTCCTCCCCCTGCAGGAAGAAGAAACAGAGATTGTTCTCTCTATTCAGGGCCTTGTGTTGATTGTCAGCACAGGGCTCTGGGCTGTGATTGGACACAGCCGATCAGCAGGTCCCAGCCATGAATCGTTGGCCGGGACCTGCTGGCAAACTCCCGCTGTCTACAATCATGGCGGAAATGGGCGGGGGCGCACACACGCGTCCTGTACCCAGAGGAGGCCAGCGATGTACAGGTACATCACCGTGCCTGTACAGCCCGTTTGCCCGCAGTACATTGTTGGCGGGTCAGTCCTCAAGTGGTTAAACGCCGGGGCCCCTGGACTGCACTGTGCTGAACACAACAGATCTCTCCACATGATCTGCAACCAAAACATCCACATGGCGGCTGTAAGATGTCATTTGGATCCTTTGTGAGATGAATAATGTGATAAATTACAATGTTTTACAAACTTTCCTTGAAGTATAAAGGGTGATAAAAGAAGTGAGCCGGGTGCGATTCGCGTCTTTTTCTGACTGACAGCCATTATATATTTTTTTTACTTTTTTTATCTTTTTTTGCATTAGTTACTATGTGATCCACCCACACGCTGTCAGAAAAAGCTCTTTAGAAAGAAACGTAAATGCGTGCCGCATCTTGAGCGCGTCAGTCCTCGCACTAACTAGAAACACGGTATAGAGAGTTAAATTATGAGCTCCACGGGCCGATCAAATAGAACAAACAAGTGTCTGTTTATTTCAAAGAAATAAAAAAGCTCAACTTTCCTTCTTGATGAGTAACAAAGAATAACACAACAATATCAAAAATAAAAAGATGTTCTTGTGTACCCACCATACTTGGGGTTGGTATCAGAGGTCTCAAAACTGAGGCCTGGGGGTCAGATATGTACCTTTGCTCACTTTTATCCTGCCCTTTGGGCCCTTATCCATCCACCGACACCAACAATGGGGCACTATTCCATCCACAGACACCAACAATGGGACACTATTCCATCCACTGACACCAACAATGGGGCACTATTCCATCCACTGACACCAACAATGGGGCACTATTCCATCCACCGACACCAACAATGGGACACTATTCCATCCACTGACACCAACAATGGGGCACTATTCCATCCACTGACACCAACAATGGGGCACTATTCCTTCCACTGACACCAACAATGGGGCAATATTCCTTCCACTGACACCAACAATGGGGGACTATTCCTTCCACTGACACCAACAATGGGGCACTATTCCATCCACTGACACCAACAATGGGGCACTATTCCATCCACTGACACCAACAATGGGCACTATTCCATCCACTGACACCAACAATGGGACACTATTCCATCCACTGACACCAACAGTGGGGCACTAGTCCTTCCACTGACACCAACAATGGGACACTTTTCCATCCAGTGACACCAACAATGGGGCACTATTCTTTCCACTGACACCAACAATGGGACACTTTTCCATCCAGTGACACCAACAATGGGGCACTATTCCTTCCACTGACACCAACAATGGGACACTATTCCATCCACTGACACCAACAATGGGACACTATTCCATCCACTGACACCAACAATGGGACACTATTCTTTCCACTGACACCAACAATGGGACACTATTCTTTCCACTGACACCAACAATGGGATACTATTCCTTCCACTGACACCAACAATGGGACACTATTCTTTCCACTGACACCAACAATGGGATACTATTCCTTCCACTGACACCAACAATGGGACACTATTCTTTCCACTGACACCAACAATGGGGCACCATTCCTGTTACTGACACCAACAACGGGGCATAATTCCTGTTGCTGACACCATGAATGAAGCAAAATTCCTTCCATTGTATTTATCCAGCTCTTAGGGCATCCCCCCCCCCCCGACACCAAAAATGGGCGGAATTCCTGTGGCTGACACCATCAATGGAGATTCCTTCTTTTGCCTTTATCCAGCTCTTTGGGCACTACTTCTCCCCCTGACACCAACAATGGGGCACTATTCCTTCCATTGACACCAATTATGGGACACTATTTCTCCCACTGACACCAACAATGGGACACTGTTCCTCCCATTGACACCAATGATGGAGCACTATTCCTCCCATTGACACCAATGATGGGGCACTATTCCTCCCATTGATACCAATGATGGGGCACTATTCCTCCCATTGACACCAATGATGGGGCACAATTACTCCCACTGACACCAATGATGGGGCACTATTTCTTTGAATGACACCAAGGATATGGCAATGTTTACTCCCACTGGACACCGGGATATTTTCTATTCCCACTGGCCACCCTAAAGTCTGAAGGACAGTAAGGAATGGCCCTTTGCTTGGAAAGTTTGGAGACGCCTACATAAAAGTATACCTAAACCCAATCAAAAAAATCTCATATAAGCTTTAAAATGCTAATGTAACATTGTAGCCAAGTGTATTTACTCTTCATACTCAGGTGCAGTCCCCATTGACTCCTGGGTTCCTCTAAATGCCCAGGTAGCTTCCTCTGCTTCCCTCCCTCAGCTGCTCAGGGAGGCCCCAACCCAATGAGGAAGAGGTAGCTGAGTCAAGTGATCTGCGGCCTGGTGGCAGGCCCTCCACTGTCAGGACTGGCGTGCAGGAGCCCAATAGCATGCAGCTTCTCCCAAAAGACCCAGCGACTGTGGGGAGCCCCTCACCCAATCTAGTTCCAGTGTGGAGATTTCCAGACTGCTCACAAGCAAGCAGAAAGCGATCAGAGGAGGGAGGGAAGGCTGTTTATGCTCCGCCTCCCGAGTCCCTGCCTGCTCTGCCTCCAAACCTCTGCAACGCCATGCTGTAAACTTGTCTTGCACTTGGCGGGGCTGGCGCCCCCCCTGTTACCTCCCACACAGGATGCCAATTTGCCAGGGGTTTAAAGCCTGGTACACACAGGTAGTTTTTGTTCGCTCAACCCAGCAGGCTTTGAAAAAAAAAAATTGAGGAGCTCGCTGCCCCCCCCCCCCCCCCCCAGAACACACCAGTGGCTGCAAGTGCTGATTGTATGCCAGTCGGTTGCTAGTTTTCCAGCATGCTTTTTCAACAAAAGCCGGACAGACTGCTGTACACATTGACCCAATGTCGGTCGGTTTCTGTTACACCGGCCCATACCGGCTTATATTCGGCCCATCTGTAACAGCCTTTACTGTGTATGTAAGGGTTTGTATAGTATACAGTGGCCGAACTACCGCCATAGCGACACACGCGGGCGCTATGGGACCCGCAGCCGAGTGGGGGCCTGTGGGGACAGGCGACCCGCGGGTGAGAGCGGGCGGCTCCGTGGATGAGAGTGGGCGGCTCCACGGGCCCACGGGTGAGAGCGCGGGCGGTTCCGAGGGCTGTCAGGCGGCTCGGTTGGTGAGACAGCTGGGCGGCTCGTGTGTGAGTGAGCTGGCCAATCAGGGAGCTGGCAGGCGGGGGCGCATAGAGATGACATCATCTCTCACCGCCCGGCGCCCTCCCTGCATCCCCGCAGTGCAGTTCCCCCTTCACTGTGCAGGCAGCCTCGGGAAGCAGAGAGATGACATTATCTCTCTGCTGCCTGACTGATAATCTGCTGCCTGACACAGCAGGAAAGTGACACAGCAAGTGACAATCAGTAATGTGTGACAGGTGAAGTGGCAAGTGACAGTCCGTAATGTGGCAAGTGACAATCCGTAACATGTGGCAGGCGACGGGGCAAGTGACAATCCGTAATGTGTGGCAAGTGACAATCTGTGACGTGGAAAGTGATAATCCGAAATGTCTGGCAGGTGACGTGGCAAGTGACAATCTGGGACGTGGCAAGTGACAATCCGTAATGTGTGGCAAGTGACAATCCGTGACGTGGAAAGTGACAATCCGTAACATGTGGCAGGCGACGGGGCAAGTGACAATCCGTAATGTGTGGCAAGTGACAATCTGTGACGTGGAAAGTGATAATCCGTAATGTCTGGCAGGTGACGTGGCAAGTGACAATCTGGGACGTGGCAAGTGACAATCTGTAATGTGTGGCAGGTGACGTGGCAAGTGACAATCCGTGACGTGGAAAGTGACAATCCGTAACATGCGGCAGGCGGCATGGCAAGTGGCAATCCGTAATGTGTGGCAAGTGACAATCTGGGACGTGGCAAGTGACAATCCGTAATGTCTGGCAGGTGACGTGGCAAGTGACAATCTGTAACATGTGGCAGGCGGCATGGCAAGTGGCAATCCGTAATGTGTGGCAAGTGACAGTCTGGGACGTGGCAAGTGACAATCCGTAATGTGTGGCAGGTGACGTGGCAAGTGACAATCCGTAACATGTGGCAGGTAACATGGCAAGTGACAATCTGGGATGTGGCAAGTGACAATCGGTAATGTCTGGCAGGTGACGTGGCAAGTGACAATCCGTAACATGTGGCAGGCAACATGGCAAGTGACAATCTGGGATGTGGCAAGTGACAATCCGTAATGTGTGGCAAGTGACGTGGCAAGTGACAATCCGTAATGTGTGGCAAGTGACAATCCGTAATGTGTGGCAGGTGACGTGGCAAGTGACAATCCGGGGCGTGGCAAGCGGACAATCGGCAACATGTGGCAGGTGACATTCTGTAACGTGTGACAAGTGACAATCTGCATCTGGTGGCAGGCGACATGGCAAGTGGAAAATGTGTGGCAGGTGATGTGGCAAGTGACATTCCGTGACAAGTTGCATCTGGTGGCAGGCGACTGTGGCAAGTGACACACTCAGGGCTCCCACTGATTCGGCATTATGGTGAGTTGAACTATTTAATTTTATATAACAGAACAGAAATTGGTTAGAAGGCTGGAGGTCAGCAATGTGTGTCCTTCAGGGGCTGCATACAGTATACTGCATACTTTGTTGTTCAAAATTAATATAAGCTGTTGCCTGGGTACTGTGCATGGGTGCGGTAATCTGTTTTTCAATGGCATTAGTTCATTTTATTTGTGGGGGGGGGGGGGGGGGGGGCAGCTGTTTGCCGGTGGGGGGGGGGGCATACAACATTTTGCTATGAGCCCTGTGATTTCTAGTTACGCCCCTGATAGTATATGTGAAAAGGGGGGGGGGGGGGAATACTGCGCTAAACCGAACTACAATAGCTGCTAATACTCAAAGTCCAAAACAATATACAAAAAATTAGTGTAGCACTAAATAATGTGACCGTAAAAATGGAAAACATCAGTGCATGTGACTAAAAGAAAATTGAAGACATAAATAAAGAGACTGGTGACTGAAAGTAGCCAGTACACAATAATAATGATATGGTGAGTGTAGGCACACTCAAACACATGGGATGAATGTGTACAAAAGTGAATACAAGAAATATAAGAATGTGAAAGTGAAACAATAAAAATATCACAAATAATATGCATCCAAGTCCAAACAAGTGCATGAAAATAGGAAAAAAGTTTTTCCTTCCAGTTTCCAGACAGGGTTTTGACATATAATCCAGGAGGACTAGTTAAGAAGCCTGTAGACACTTCAAAGGGATTCACAGATAAGAAGTTGGGTACTCTTACCGGATACGGTGCCGTATGGCAGTGGGTCAAACGAGCTCTGAATCTATAGTTCCTGGTGATGCGAAGATGCCACGCTGGATGGCATGATTGGTTTACGACTCCAGACCATATGGCCAGACAGCAATGGACACCCGACAGCAAAGTAGAACCAAGGAACGATGGTATAGTGCAGTGGTTCTCAACCGCTCTAGTGCCGTGACCCCTTGATAAAATTTCCCAAGATGTGGAGACCCCCAACCGTAAAATTATTTTCATAGCGTGAGTTGTCAGCACCCAAGGCAAGACAAGTAATTTGCGCCCCTAACCCACGGACATTTAGGGCTCCCTGAGTCCCTTCCACTCGCACAGTATTAAAACCCCTTATGGCACATTTTAGGATGTGCCACTCTTTCTCTTTGTTCTCCTTTCTTTCCCTTTTATCTCTCTCTATCCTAATTTCTTGTTTTTTCCCCCCCATCCCTCTTTCTAGCCATCTTTCTTGTTCTTTCTCTTATTCTTTCTCTCCCTTTTTCTTTTTTCCTCCCCCTCTTTTCCTATCCCTTCTATGTATTCTCTATTTTTATTCCTTCTCTTACTCCTTTGTGGGGGGGGTGGGGGCAGTGGGGGGAATAGGATGAGTGACAATGTTGGTGGGGAGTTCTGATCAGCCAACTTAGGTGCTCTTGATCAAGCTCATCTGCTGATCTGAGAACTGTAGTGTGGACTTTTAATGGCAACTACAATCACAGGTAGTGTTACTCACTGTGTCTCCGACTTTGTGGTGTCTCGTAGCAGTGACACCTATGCCGAAACCAGGAGATAGGGTCTCCTCCAGACGGCGGGCGGCTGTAGGCTCAAGGGACAGCCCTGCTGGGAGGCCACAAAAAGGCTGGGAGAGCGGTGCGGGCTTCAGTAAAAGCCAAGGATTTGGTGACCCCTGGCAAATCATCATTTGACCCCCGAGGGGGTCCCGACCCCCAGGTTGAGAACCAACCAGTGCCCAAATGTAGGATGAAAAAGAAAAATAGGCTCCGTATGGCGCAGGTCAACCAAATATGGTTTATTGAAGGATAAAATATCGTACGATGAAATGCAGGATATGTATAAATAAAAGTGATCACAAAAATAAAATATATGTATAAAAGCAATGTGGGAAACAATGTGGGAAGCAAAGAGGTGCTGGCCCTTTTGCACCAGCATACCAGACTGGTACAAACCTGCTCACCAGTGGAGCAATGCAGTATCCCCCTTAGCAGGTAACAGTGACTGGCCCCAAGCAAACCTAACTGATTACAGTACAGATAAAGAGCACAAAAAGTTAAAGGGTTAGATCAACTTTTCAGAAAAAATAAAGAGGTCAACTAACACCCTACACCTTCCTCACCCCCAACTTGTCCCCTCTGTGGATGATGAGCTGTCAGTGAGCACACAGCTGGTGTAGCTGTCCAGGAATTTGAATTCCCTGCTCTTCTTCCCTTTTTTCTGTAGGGTTTCCTGGGATGTATCAAAGTGATTCTGGTTGGTTAAAGTGGTCACATACTGGCACTGACCGGACAAAATCACGCTGATTATGCAGAAAGTAGAGGGATAAGAGCGGAGACTTCAAATCCCTGGACTGGTACACCAGCTGCGTGGGCACAGACAGCCTGACGCCCATGGAGGTGTAGCGCTCAGTCCTGCAGGAGCCTACTGTTTTCTGTAGTTGCACCCGCAGCCTGGCACACCGTCAGTCACTTCTTTGGCTCAATGAACAGTCTAGGACAGGGATATATGTAATTAGCGGACCGCCAGCTGTTGCAGAACTACAAGTCCCATGAGGCATAGCAAGACGCTGACAGCCACAAGCATGACACCCAGAGGCAGAAGCATGATGGGACTTGTAGTTTTGCAACAGCTGGAGGTCCGCTAATTGCATATCCCTGGTCTAGGAGTATGCTTTTCTGATGCTTGAACTTGGATAGGTGTAGGGGTAACTGTAGGATACTCCAGAAATTTTAAGCAACAACAGGACTCCAATCGTTCTCTTTAGAATTTGAGCACATTCCTTGCTTGCATATATAATATATATATATATATATATATATATATATATATATATATATATATATAACATAATATTGGACCGAGCTCTACCAGGACACCATAGATGATGTCCCCTTTGAGCAACACTGACTCTAGCACAAGAGGGATAGCTGCAGCACACAGTCTCAGGGATCTCTCACACCGGTTTGTACTCACTAATGTCCTTGATTAATTGGATGCCTCCTCCCAATATCTTCCAGGTACCTCACCTGAGGTCCCAGACCAGATCCTCAAAGGCAGCCCTTCCGTCAGCTCCAAAAGGTTTCAGAAAAACAGGCCCCCCAGCAAGCCAAGTTGGGACCTCAATGAGCAGCAGACACATAACAGGCCTGCTTAGAAGGGCAGCAGCCCTCCAGGTTGGGATCTCCTCCTCTAGGACAAGAACCCCTCTGCTCCAAATCACAAAGTATTTATGCTCCCTCCCAGCCACCATCTGGGCACCTCTCCCCAGGTATTGGCCAAGGCTGCATAAATATTCAGCTGCTGATTTGATTTTCCCAGCCCACTACTTTCTAGAACCTTTCCAGACAGATGGAGGAAGCGGTCAACCCTACAGCCAGTGAAACACAGAACCGACCAAAACAACCGCATGCAGCTCATCCGATTACAGTGAGCCAGTAACTAGATTTACCTAGCCTAGCACCTATCTAGGAGGTGCTACAGAGGTAAGTACAGTGGGGACGGGGAAGTTGAGGAGGATGTACGGTATCAGTTCACCTTTTTAATTTTTTCTCTAAAAAGGTGAACTTACACTTTAAAGTGATATTAAAGACAATATTTTTTTTTTCGTTTTAAAATAACAAACATGTCATACTCTTCTGCTCTGTTGCAGTTGGTTTTGCAAAGAGCAGCCCCAATGCTCCTCTTCTCGGGTCCCACGTCGGTGCTCCAGGCCCCTCCCTCTTGCCAAGGGCTCCCGAGCCGCTGCTCTACGTGTCCATTCAGACACAGAGCCACTGTTTGGCCTCACCCCCTCCCTCTTTTAATTGGCTCACTCGCTGTGATTAACAGCAGCGGAGCCAATGGCCCCCGCTGCTGTCTCAGCCAATGAGGAGGGAGACTACCCACAGAGCCGAGGCTCTCATGCACAGCGCTGGATCGCGATGAGGCTCAGGTAAGTATTGGGGGGTGGGGGGTGGGGGGATGCATGAAGGTAAAAAACACTGAGCCTTTAGAGCCATTTTAAAAGCTTACTAGATTTCTGATAGGATCAGCAGGTGCTTTTTTGCAGTTACTGAACAGATATAACCAAACAGTTTCAGTAGTATATTTACCACTAGCCGACCAGCCGCTGTCATTATACGGCGGTAGGTTGGCTCTCCTGCGCAAACCGACGTAGCTGTACGGCGGCTCACGCAGGCACCATAACGGGCGGGAGCGTACCTGCGGGTCGGGCAGACTCGATATCAGCCAGCAACTCGCGATCGCCTAGTACAGAGGCAGAAGGGGGAGCTACCTATGTAAACAAGCTGATCCCCGTTCTGCCAGGAGACATGACAGAGATCTACTGTTCCCAGTCATCAGCCAGCCCCCCCCCCCCCCCCCCCATACAGTTAGAACACACCTAACCCCTTGATCGCCCCCTAGTGTTAACCCCTTCCCTGCCAGTGTAATTTTTACATTGATCAGTGCATTTTTATAGCACTGATCAAAGTAGTAATGTCACTGGTCCCCAAAAAAGTGTAATTTGGGGTCAGTTTTGTCCGCTGCAATGTCGCAGTCCCACTAAAATCACTGCCATTACTAGTAAAAACAATAAACAAAAAATAAAAGTGCCTAAAATTTTTTTTTTTTTTTTTTTAACAAAAATATGTAGAAGAATAAATATTGGCCTAAACTGATGAATAAATTAGTTATATATATATATATATATATATATATATATATATCTATATCTATCTATCTATATCTATATATATATATCTATATATATATATATATATATATAGATATATATATATATATTTTTTTTTTTATTTATTTTTTTTTATTATTATTATTATTATTTTTTTTATATGTATTATAGCAAAAAGTAAAAAAAAGTTTTTTTTTCAAAATTGTCGCTCTTTGTTTATAGCGCAAAAAATAAAAACCGCAGAGGTGATCAAATACCACCAAAAGAAAGCTCTATTTGTGGGAAAAAAAGGACATAAATTTTGTTTGTGTACAGCGTCACACGACCGCGCAAATGTCAGTTAAAGCGACGCAGTGCCGTATCGCAAAAATGGCCTGGTCATTAAGGGGGCAAATCCTTCTGGGGCTGAAGTGGTTAAGCAGACCACAAGGAAGCATAAAAAAAAAAAAAAAAAAAAGCTCATTGTTCGTGTTTACATTCGTTTATATAATGGGATTGATATTGCTAACCTTCCTCTATGAACAGTCACAGGTAAGTAGATGTGGTGGGTGACCATATTGTGTTCCTTTACGGCTTTTAAATCACTCTGCTGATAATACCCTGCGATATAAATTGTCTGCGGCCCACAATGCTCTGCCAAATTCATGAGTACCAAGAGGATTAGAGCGCTGAATATAAACGTCTTGTACAGTCAGCACTTCCTATCAGTTACATGGGACCTGCTGCCTATCTCCTATTTATCAGCTCCCTCTGAAGCCCCCCAGGCGCATCTTTCTGTCCTCGAAAGGTGTAAATTGACTTGTGCTATGAATGTGCTGCAGCATTGCCAGTGTCAGCGAAGGATTCTCTGGCTGTAAGTCATGTGTTTTCCTTCCTAAATTGAGCCCGAAACTTGTCTCGCATGCAATTATCTATTACTGGTCTGTAAATTCTGAATGCAGGTATTGAGCTTTCTATTTTAAAGGGGATCAACAATCGCAGCATACACTTTCATCTTATAACATCAGCATTGTAGTAACAATGCAAACAATAGTTACAGTTAACAATCCAATATAGGATTACATGACAAATCTTTCATGTTCTGAGCGCTGCCTGTGTGCCAGCCAGCTCTTTTCACTTCCTCAATTTCCTGCATGCCTTAGAGCTTCTCCTCAATGTCTAAGGACTACATGTCCCATGGTACCTCGCTGCCTGCAAGCTGTGATTCCTGTACTGACTCCGCCTCCTGAAACGCCTCCTCTCACTACCACTGCAGTTCCGAAAGCAGGCTCTGTGAAGTGTGTGGCACAGCAGTGCCAACTCACAGAGCAAAGTGACACAGATGCATGGGTCAACACAGTGGCTCAGTGGTTAGCACTCCAGCCTTGCAGCACTGGGGTCCTTGGTTTGAATTCCAAACCAGGATACTATCTGCATGGAGTTTGCATGTTCCCCCTATGCTTGTGTGGGTTTCCTCCCTCCAAATAGACATACTGACAGGTAAATTGCCTCCTGTCAAAGTTTGCCCTAGTATATATATACACATATGCAGTGCCCCATCATTGGTCCCAGTGGGATGAGCAGTGCCCCATCATTGATGTCAGTCTGAGGACCAGTGCCCCATCATTCCTCCCACTGATACCAATGATGGGGCATTATTCCTCCCACTGATACCAATGATGGGGCACTATTCCTCCTACTGATACCAATGATGGGGCACTATTCCTCCTACTGATACCAATGATGGGGCATTATTCCTCCCACTGATACGAATGATGGGGCACTATTCCTCCCAGTGACACCAATGATGGTGCACTATTCCTCCCAGTGACACCAATAATGGGGCACTATTCCTCCTACTGATACCAATGATGGGGCACTATTCCTCCCACTTATACCAATGATGGGGCGCTATTCCTCCCACTGATACCAATGATGGGGCACCATACCTCCTACTGGTACCAATGATGGGTCATTATTTCTTATACTGATACCAATGATGGGGCACTATTCCTCATACTGATACCATTGATGGGGCATTATTCCTCCCACTGATACCAATGATGGGGAACTATTTATCCTACTGATACCAATGATGGGGCACTATTCCTCCTACTGAAACCAATAATGGGGCACTATTCCTCCTACTGATGTCAATGATGGGGCATTATTCCTCCCACTGATACCAATAATGGGGCACTGCTTCATCCCACTCCTCCCACTATTCCCCCCACTGCTCCATCATTGGTATCAGTGGGAGGAATAGTGCCCCTTTATTGGTATCAGTGGAAGGAATAGTGCCCCATCATTGGTATCAGTGGGAGGAATAGTGCCCCATCATTGGTATCAGTGGGAGGAATAGTGCCCCATCCTTGTTGTCAGTGGGAGAATTACTTCCCATCTCTGGTGTCAGTGGAAGGAATAGTGCCCCAAGGGCCTGAATACAGGCAAGCAAAGGGCCACATCCGGCCCATTGACCGCAGTTTGGAGACCCCTGACGTAGTACATAAAAAATAACTGGGAACAATGTAACAGATAACAGTCAACACAGGAAATATCAGCTCACACAATTTTTTGGCAGGATCAACAGGTGTTTTTTTTGCACTTATTTAGCAGATCTAACACAATGCTCTCCATGGTAAATTTAACAGACCAAAAAGGAGCATAAAGGGAAGTTCATTGTTAGAGTTCACATACAATTCAATGGATATAAAGACCGATAGAAGATCTAGAAAAGTCATGACTTGAGAAAAGGGTTTTGAAAACTGCTGGGGGAGAAAAATGAGGAAATCTGATGTCCGGCGATCACTTCACTAAACACAAATGAGCCGACTTGCATTTTGATGTTAGACTCACTAAGAGTAGAAAGACCTTCCTATAGTAAATTATTAAAGCAAACAGATAAGTTACACTCGGTAAACACTCTACCCCTTTTATTATATATAGTACGCCAATAGCGATCGCATTTCGTTACTTTAAATTAAATTGTATACAGTGTAAAAATATACAATGAATTGTATATTCTGCCATCAATCGTATCATGTCTAAACATAATTCAAAGGGGCCCATTAATCACACGGCTTCTGAAGCCATATTGAATCACAGCCAATTTACCAGCCATTCAGCGACTAATGAAGCTTCTATGGAGACCCGAGCGATTGTTCCAATCTGCCGTGATGTAATCAGTTTTACAGACAATATTGTCTGGTTGCTGGCTTCCATCTTGTACATTCCTCTGTGATTGCAAAAAAATTGAATTTAATGTCCATTTAAATGAGCAAGAAGCCTGGGATGGAACGGGAGGGCGATCGTATTACACCCCGATGCAATATGTTGGCTGGACGTTTTGGGAATACCAAATTGAATTGTGGCGGTTTTTTAGTAGGTAGTGTCCACTCCTATGAAAGATTTTAGGAGCCTCTATTATTCCTAAAGTGTATAAAAATGTAACATATTGCAGCTTACCTGTCCTTAGATGTGGTGGGAGTTTTTTCTTTATTTAGGCTTTTTTCTTTTAGGCCCCTTTTGCGTGGGGGGAGAAATCCGATCAGTTAGGGGATCAGCTCACGGAGCAGAGCGGGGCGGATGACAAGTCCAAGTCTGCTCAGTTTATGCAGAGAGGACATTGACAGAGCCCTCTCTTCTCTATGGGTGGCTGGGAGTAAATGGACTCCTCTGTCCGCTTACACCCGACTACCTTCCACCTGACTGAACAGAAGAGGACGTATCCCCTTCCACTTGTTTTTAGCAGACCGGATCAGGTAGGTGTTGTGCGGAGTATTGATATAATGCGCTGGAAGGTTCTTGTATAATACGCTTTACATTTCTTGGGGGATATATCAATACATGTCTTATAGCAGTGATGCCGAACCTTGGCACCCCAGATGTTTTGGAACTACATTTCCCATGATGCTCATGCACTCTGCAGTAGGGTGACCAGACGTCCCCGATTTCCAGGGACAGTCCCCGGATTGAGCCCACTTTACCCAGAGACCGTCTGCCCCCCGATTGGAGGGGCCGCGGGGGGCCCAAGACCCAGCATCTCCCCCTGCACCTCTGCCTGTCAGTTCACTATGCAGTGGGGGGGAGGTGGGAGTTGTACAAGTGAGTTGCTCTGCTTGTACACTCTTGCTGATAGATGCCTCGGGTCAGAGGCCCCTCCCCTCTCCACTGTATAGACTCGGGAAGAGAACTACAAGCCCCAGGGAGATCCTGCCGCCCGCGGACACCACAGAGCTGCCGATCGCCTCCTCCCACCTCCCCCCCACTGCATAGTGAACTGCAACAGAAGTGATCTGAGGTGCAGGGAGAGATGCTGACCACAGACTGTCATCAACGTTGATTGGTGAGTGACCATGGGGTGAAAGTGTGGGTTGGGGTACAGAGATGTGCTGGGGGGTTGGGGGTGGAGTGGGTACACAGCACAGACGTGTTAGGCTCTTTCACACTGGCGGAATGATTGGGTCCCCCTGTCAGTTTTTCAGGCAGACCTGATCAGACCATCAATTTCCCTCTATGGAGCGGTAGATGTCAGCGGACCTGTGTCCTCCGCCACCATCCAATCCGGTCCACTAAAAACAGACAGATGGGAGATCCATTCCCCATCCGTCTGGCAGATCGGATTGGACGGTCCGTTTCCATCCAAAAGCCGCACAGAGAGCAGCGTGCTGTGTCCATGTCCGCTCTACATCAGCGGACCGGACACAGACGTGTCATCCGTTTGTTCAGCGGTAATCAGGGGAGAGATCCCCCACTGAGCAAACGGATTCCGCTGTGTCAACTTTAATTTGATTCGTCGGGTGCCTGCCATCACACAAGTCCTGCCTCCTGGTTTTCTCCTTTGACAGACAGCACACTTGTCCAATGCCAGGTCATGTGTGCTGTCTATCATAGGTAGAAGCCATCCAGGAGGCAGGACTTTGAGTTTGATGGTCCGGCAAAATCAAATTAAAGTTGGCACAGCGGGAGAGGCCAGCCTGACACCCCCCTCCCTCCCAGGGTGTGGCACCTGGGGCAGACTGCCCATCTCTGCCTAAGCACCCGCCCAGGATCTGTGTGATGATCTGGCCATTTTCAGCAGAACACTGGTTCTTTTCTCCTCTCAGATCCCCTGCACACATGAGGCTGCATTCCTGGGCACAGGTGAAACTGCATTCCTGGGCACAGGTGAAGCTGCATTCGTAGGTATTGGTGAGGCTGCATTACTGGGCACAGGGGAGGCTGCATTCCTGGGCACAGGTGAGGCTGCATTCCTGGGATCTAGTGAGGTTGCATTGCTGGGCACTGGTGAGGCTGCATTGCTGGGCACTGGTGAGGCTGCATTGCTGGGCACTGATGAGGCTGCATTGCTGTGCACATGTGAGGCTGCATTGCTAGGCACATGTGAGGCTGCATTGCTGGGCACATGTGAGGCTGCATTGCTGGGCACATGTGAGGCTGCATTGCTGGGCACATATGAGGCTGCATAGATGGGCACTGGTGAGGCTGCATAGATGGGCACAGGTGAGCCTTGCATTCTTTATGTAACGCACTCCTGAACTCTGCACTTTGTTTTTTCTCTGCCTTATCTCCATAACATTTGGCAGCCATATCTCAAAAAATTCTAAGCAGTATCTTTTTTTTTTTAATCTTTATATATTTATCCTTATTTATACGTATTTCATTTCATTCCATAAACACATACCACATGCACTGCATATATCATTTGAGGAAAATATACTTATAAAATAGTTTACCATTTGCCAATCAAAAAAAATTTCCCCGGATTTTATTTTAAAAATCTGGTCACCTTACTCTGCAGTGTAGTTGAGCATCATGGGACATGTAGTTCGAAAACATCTGGGGTGCCAACGTTCGCCATCACTGTCTTATAGCATGAGAAACCGGAACTGGATACAAACAAGTGCACACTATAATACTGCAGCGCCACATGCTGGATAGATGGGTATAATGCATACAGTATATGGTTCACAGTATAGAAAGCTATCTGCTGTTGTTCTTCCATAGAGTAAAACAGAACAGAAAATAAAAGAACAGAAAAAAATGTAAAAAAAAAAAAAAGGAATATAATGGAAAATAAAAGAATAGTGTAAAACAGAACAAAATAGAATAAAAAAATAAAAGAACAGAATAAAATAGAATAGAAAATAAAGGAATAGGATAGAATAAAAAATAGAATAGACAAAAATAGAATATAGCACTCTTCTGAAATTTGGATTTTGAATAGAATAGAAAATAAAATTATAGAATAGAAAAGAATAGAATAAACAATAGAATAGAATGAAATAGAATATAATAAAATAACCGTTTTCTAAAATTCAAATTTTGAATAAAATAAATTTGAATTTCAAATAGAATAGAAAATAAGAGAATATAATAGAAAAAGAACAGAATAGAAAATAAAAAAAATAGAATAATAAAAAAAAAACCAATAGAATAGAATGGAAAAGAAATAATATAACCACCTTCCAAAATTCAAATTTCGAATAATTTGATTTCGAATGGAATTCAAATGGAATTCAATTCGATTCAAATTCGAATGGTTTTCAAAAAACTCAAATCGTTTTGAAATCAAATAAACAAAACTATTGCCGAATTTAAGGAACACATTTATTTAAATGAGGAAAGGAAACAATTTTTTTGTTCTGCACAAGTCTGATATTTCTTCTTAAAAATCTCAAGTTTCAGGGCTGTGAGGAGGAAGGAGGGCGGTGTTTAGCCAGGAACCTCTCAAAAAAGGCCGCAATCCCACCCAGAAACACTCTGAAAAACCTGCTGAATCTGCCTACAGCATATTTATTAAAACTGAGATGAAAGTGAACTGAACCGATGATCTGGCTTTAACCCAAATGCAGCGTTCCCTGCGAAGCGCATTTCTTGTCTCTCTGAAGTTGGTTCTTTAGAGAAGACATGAAAGCTGGCCCCGGTGCCGCCTTTAGATGTCAGTGTAATATAATGCTTTGCATTACTGAGAGTTTTCCTGCTGAGCTGTTAGTGGGAGTTGCAGGCAGCCCCATCTCCTAGCCCTGCTCATCCCGGTAACACAAGGCAGAATTTGTATAACAAAGACATGTTAAATGCAGCACACTATAGATCCTGCACTGACAGCTCATTCAGCCTGAGCCGCTACCCAGCGACCACGCTCCGCTGCCTCCAACCTGCCAATCAAGCTTATACCACCACTTGTTACAAGTCACTTGCCTTAAATAATTGATACCATTCAGGCCTACCCCCATCTATTTACATATTTAAAAGATGACAGGCTTGGCTGGAAGAGTAGCAAAACATAGATTTTGTTATATAATGCCGAACGCTAAATGGTTTAACCTGTCCATTACCGGAGAGGCTGCCTTCTAAAAGAGGATCTCCGGGCAGATGTCAAAGGCTCCATTCAGTCCAACTGTATATTCACCGGGAACACTTCTAAAGATATTTTTAAACCTATGCTATCACCTTCCCAACAGCTGAAATAGCAATTTCGGGGAAAGGGGACAAGAGGAGAGGGCAGGAAAGACTAACACATTATCATATATTATGCTTTTAAAAGTGTGTGGACACCTGGCCATCACACCTATATGAGCTTAGTGGACATTCCAAAATCATAGCCATTCATCTGAAGCTGACTCTACTTGGTGGTCATAACATCGTCCAATCTTATCGGAAGGCTTTCCACTTGATTTTGGAGGGTGTCTGTGTGGGTATATGTTCCCATTTGTGAGGTTAAGTACTGACGTTGGATGAGAAGACCGGACTCACAATCATAATTCCAATTCCTTCCAAAGTTCTTCAGTAGGGTTGAGGTCAGACACTGATGTTGGATGAGAAGACTTGATCCCAAAATTGTTTAGTTGGGTTAAAGTCAGGTACTGATGTTGGATAAGAAGACTTGATCCCAAAAGTGTTCAGTAGGGTTGAGGTCAGGTACTGATGTTGGATTAGAAGACCTGATTCCAAAGGTGTTTAGTAGGGTAGAGGTTAGGTACTAATGTTGGATGAGAAGGCCTGGCTCACAATCCACTTTCCAATTCATCCCAAAGGTGTTCAGTAGAGTTGAGGTCAAGTACTAATATTGGATGAGAAGACCTGATCCCACAGGTGTTCAGTAGGGTTAAGGTCAGGTACTGATGTTGGATAAGAAGACTTGATCCCAAAAGTGTTCAGTAGGGTTGAGGTCAGGTACTAATGTTGGATGAGAAGACCTGATTCCAAAGGTGTTTAGTAGGGTAGAGGTCAGGTACTAATGTTGGATGAGAAGGCCTGGCTCACAATCCACTTTCTAATTCATCCCAAAGGTGTTCAGTAGAGTTGAGGTCAAGTACTAACGTTGGATGAGAAGACCTGATCCCAAAGGTGTTCAGTAGGGTTAAGGTCAGGTACTGATGTTGGATAAGAAGACTTTATCCCAAAAGTGTTCAGTAGGATTGAGGTCAGGTACTGATGTTGAATGAGAAGACATGATCCCAAAGGTGTTTAGTAGGGTTGAAGTCAGGTACTGATGTTAGGTGGGAAGATTTGGTCCCAAAGGTGTTCAGTAGGGTTGAGGTCAGGTACTGATGTATGATGAGAAGATGTGATCCAAAGGGGTTCAGTAGGGTTGATGTCAGGTACTGATGTTGGATGAGAAGACATCCCCAAAGGTGTTCAGTAGGGTTGAGGTTAGGGCTATGCAGGCCACTCATGTTTCCCCACACCAAACTGGTCACACCATGTCTTTATGGAGCTGGCTTTGTACACAGGAATACAGTCATGATGGAAAACAAAAAGGACTTCCTCAAACTGATATAACAATGTTGGAAGCACACAGTTGTCTAAAATGTCTTTGCATGCTGTAGTACTAGACTGGGATCACACTAGTGCGAATTGGATGCCGGTTTCATCCAATTCGCACAGCAGGAGATTGTGACCGGCTCTCTATGGAGGCGGTTCACATATCTCTGCAGCGTCTCCAGTGCGATTTGCACAGGAGCCCAGTGCGTCTTTTGGTCCGTTTCAGCCTGTGAATGGAGCTGCACCGGACTCCTGCTGTGAGCTGCTAGTGAAGAGTACCCTTCACTAGAAGTATCTGAGCTCAGTCATTTGGAGGGGGGTTTACATACTTTGTCGTTTTTCTTCAGCTTTTGTAGTATCATATTTAATGTATGGGTCTTGGGTAGCACAGGTGTTTACACAGTACACACGTCAATAAGTGCTGAAATCTGTCGGGAGGCAAAAATGAGGTTCCTGGAGAAATATTTGTAGGACATGAACACAAGAGTCTCAGTTTTTTTCTTTTTTGGGGGGGGGGGGGGGCGGTGGAAAAAAACAGGTGGTTGAGCTTACTGCCAACCCGAATCTTGACATTACAGACTGACAGAGCTGTCCACATACACTGACCGAGAGACTGTGCGTCACAGCTGCTGCATTTTTTTTTTTTTTTTAACAGTAAAGGTTTTTATTTAACAAATCAGCATTACAAAATCATCAGTGTGCGACAGTTAGTATTCCTTCGTTACATCATTATGGTAAAGCATCCCTTTAAGGAAACAGTGCAGGATGTCACATATGCATATTTACTAGCTTCCTGTATATCTTGTAACATATAGAGAGAATGGAACAACAATATTGCGCATTTTACACATAACCCATTCTATCCTATTTCCAAGTTACATCCAAGTATTGGGCAGCCTTATTAGTAATTCCCCTTTAGTCTTCATCCGCCTATTCCCCATCTCCCTCCCCCAATAAGATCGTAGGATATTCCTATTTGGAGCCAGCTCTGAGTATCAGTAGGTAGCGTGTTCACCACCCCCCCAGAGCCACTACATGTGTGAAGAGTTCCTCCGATTAAATATAATCGTCATCTGGCATGATCCGACGACCCCCCGTGTCCGAGGGCAGGGCAAGCCCCAAGCCAAGACCGGGGAATCCGTCACTCGGTCCCCAGCTCCCGGTCCCTCAACCACGCGTAGCCACCCAGGCCGACCAGACCTTATTAAATTTAGCAGGACACTGTCTGCTTTCATATGTAAGTTTGTACAGTGGTAGCACTGAGTCTACTGCCTTCTTCCAGGACCCGAGGGTGGGGGGCTCAGCTGACTTCCAATGTAGCATTATCTCCCTCCTTGCATAGAACAGCATAAGTGTTATAGAGAGTTTAGTGTATCTGTCCCCTTCAACATCACCCAAGTAGCTCAACAGAAGCAGCATGGGGTCAGGTGATAACTCAGTTCCACATATGTCATTTAACACCCCTGTAACCCCTTCCCAGTATGGTCCGAGCTTCGGGCATGCCCACACCATGTGCCAAAATGTCTCCTCTCCGCTCCTGCACCGAGGGCATGATGGATCGACATGGGGATAAATTTTTGCCATCCTATGCGGAGTGAAGTAGGCCCTATGAAGAAACTTCAACTGCATGAACCTGTCCTTAGCTGCCATCACAGTTGGGATGTAGGTTGAGACACAATCCTCCCATTCCTCCTCCCCCAGTGCTTGAATATCCTCCTTCCATTTGTCAAACGTACGGGTGGGCTTAATGTCATATGCTACCGTCAGGTACATGTACAATGTGGATAGGGGCTTCCCCATTGCACTTGAGGTCAAAAGTCGCTCAACTGAGTCCGGTTCCAGAGTCAGTTTATCCGGGAATTGCGCCCTCATCGCGTGTCTCAATTGCCAGTATCTGAACTCAAAAGTTCGTGGGAGAGAGTACTGTCGTTTAAGGTCGTTGAAGGACGTTAGCCTACCATTGGTTATAACATGTTTTAGAGTGGTTATTCCCCGTGTAGCCCACTGGGAGGGATCTGGAATATCATAGAGATGGGATAGGGTAGGATTACCCCAAAGCGGAGTGTGAGGAGATACGCGATTTGGCTCAGTATATATTGCCCTGGCCTCCCTCCACACTCTAATGGTAGTTTTCATTGGGGTCGTCAGAGGGTAGGGTGCCTTGGGACCCCTGTACACTAGGTTTGACAGGGCCGCGTAGGAGCCCAAGATGGCAGCCTCGAGTCTAACTGCAGGGTTTTGTCTGGGCTGAGAGAACCACCAGCGCACCGTAACCAGTACAGCGGCCCAATAGTATATCAAAAAATTTGGCAGGGCAAGTCCCCCTCCTGATAGAGGAAGGTAAAGCACCCTCTTTGCCACTCTGGGGGGTCTCCCAGCCCAGATGAAATCGGTCAAAATCCCTTCTAGTCGTCTAAAAAAGGACTTGGGTATGTGGGATGGTGTGTTACGGAAAAAATACAGAAATTTCGGGAGAAATACCATTTTAAGCAAATTAATTCTGCCTACGGGGGTGAGCGGTAAGGAACGCCAGGCCGTGCATTTTACTGTGAGTTGGGAGATAAGGGGCTGCAGATTTTTTTCCAAAAACTCGTGGGTAGTGTTTCTGATTTTTACACCCAGATAGGTGAACCCGTCCACCCACTGAAGTGGGGTGGCAGTGTCCACCCTGGGAAGCATGGGATGAAGTGGAAACAAGACCGACTTGTCCCAATTTATGCGGACACCTGAAAATCGGGCGAAGTTTTCAAATAGGTTTAAAGCTTCCTGCAATGATTGATTGGGATCAGCAAGATAAAGTAATGTGTCATCCGCGTACAGGGACACTTTCTCTTCAATTGTGCCTACCATTATTCCCTTCACCCTCGCTTCCGCCCTCAAAGCGATGGCAAGGGGCTCTATCGCCAAGGCGAAAAGCCCCGGCGACAAAGGGCAACCCTGACGTGTGCCCCTACCCAGGGGGAAAGAATCAGAAGCGAATCCTAGCTGTGGGGTTGGCGTATAGCATCCGTAACCATTTTAGGAAATTCGTCCCGAATCCAAATCTCGAGAGGACCTCCCATAAAAAGACCCATTCTACGGAGTCAAAGGCCTTCTCGGCGTCAAGGGAGACCACCACTCCCGCTGACTCCGCCTGCGCCCTATCCATATGGGTAAAAAGCCTCCTGATGTTGATGTCCGTTCCCCTCCCCGGCATGAACCCCGTTTGGTCCGGATGTATTAGGGCTGTTATTACTGTGTTAAGTCTCATGGCCAATACCTTGGCCAGGAGCTTAGCATCAATATTTATTAGGGAGATGGGGCGATAAGATGAGCATAGAGACGAGTCTTTCCCTGGCTTGGGGATTACAACAATCACCGCCTCACTTAATGAGTTTGGAAGTGTCTCCAGTCGTTGCGCCTCCTTTAGCATAGCCTGTAATTTGCCTGTCAGCTCCTCAGCATACTGTTTATAGAACTCGACGGGTATCCCGTCCGGACCCGGAGATTTGCCCGACTGGAGTGACTTAAGGGCTTTAAGTAGTTCGTCTGTGGTGATGGGGGCATCAAGGTTGTCACGATATTTTACCGTCAGGACCGGGAAGTCAATGGGCTCTAGGTAATCGGTCAGTTCGTCTCTAGTGTATGTGACCCTAGTGCCATAGAGCTTCCTATAAAAGGAGGCAAAGCTATCGTTTATCTCGTCTGAGTCGTATGTGAGACGTCCGTCAGGTCCTTGAATGTGTGGTATGCACATCCCCCCCCTGTTGTTCCCTAGACAACCAGGCTAATAACTTCCCTGACCTCTCCCCCTGTTCGAATATACGTTGTGTCTGGGCGAGAAGGCTTTTTCGAGTGAGGGAAGTGCGAATCCGGACAACCTCCCCGGTCAAAAGTTGAAGCGTGTCATAGTCACCAGGGTCCTTCGTCCTAAGGAACTGTGCCTCTTGCAGGTCTGCCTTCCTCTCTGCGTCAGATAAGTCCGCTCGCCTCTCCCTACGAACCCTGGCTATAATAGTCTGGTATCTCCCTCTGGTGTATGCTTTGAAAGCATCCCAAACCGTCAATGCACTGGCCGAGCCAGGGTTGGTATCCCAGTACTCCCTCATAGCCCCTCCGAAGTGCCCATCCACCGTCTCATCCGACACCCAGAATCTGGACAGTCTCCACAGGGATAATCCTGGAGTGTGAGATAGTTCCAGTGTCAGGAGGAGTGGTGCATGGTCGGACACGCCCCTGGGAAGGATTATGATGTCTCTAACTCTAGACAGGGCGGAACGGTCCACATAGGCCAAGTCGATCCTGAAAAAGGATCTATGTGAGGCTGAGTGGCAGGTGTAGGCCCTATGGTGAGGATTCCTCCATCGCCACACATCCGTCAGACCGTATAGCTCCGCCCAGTCCGCTAAGCCGGGGTGGGGGTGCCCAATACTGGACATCCTGTCCACCTCCGGATCGGGGGCCATATTAAAATCACCCAAAATAGCTATATTGTCACTTTGAAAGTCCGCTATCTTAGCGGCTACCTGGTGCAGGAGAGGTATCGATGCCGGGGGGGGGTAGGTAAACCCCCACTATTACCCATCTCATAGAATGTATCTGGGCGTGAATCACCACATATCTACCCTCCAGGTCGAGTACCAGGTTCAGCAGCCTAAAGGGGAGAGATTTATGGACTAGGACACTTACGCCCCTCGCAAAGTTAGAGTATGTGGAGTGATAATTATATCCAATCCAGGGTTTCTTTAGGGCCATAGTTTTCCTACCCACTAGGTGGGTTTCCTGTAGTATACAGACATGTGGGCTGTGAGCTTTGATGAATTGGAACACCAGTGATCTCTTGACCTTAGAGTTCAGACCCCTGGTGTTCCAGGACAAAATACTAAGGGGTGCCATATTTGTACGGTATATTGGGGATGCGCAAATTACAAGGATACTCTTCCCTCGAGGCTGCCAACCCGACCCGGAGAATACAACACATAAAGCCATACATTACTGACATTTGCAATGCATTTATAACCCATTTTTGCAAAACCAAACTTTTCAAAAACAAAAGTTTAACCCAAAACAGTAAATCTGCCCTTATGGGGCCACTAACCCCTCCCCCCACCCCACCCAACCCCTTGAAACTGAGGCAGGCTTCTATCCCAACAAAAATCAGCACGCCGGCTGCAAAGGGGGGTCCTGTGCAAAAGGCGGTTCGACCCCCCAAGAGTCCTTGGGCGTCTCAGGTGAGCCGAGTCGCTGTCCTCTAACTTGGGGCCCCGCCGGGGCACCACCAAATCTTTCGGGGGGACCCGCAATACGGAGGGTAACCGAAACAGGTCAATGAAACATTGGGCTGGGCCCGACCCTGCATATATATAATAAAAAATAAAAAATAAAAGGAAAAAAAGGGGAAAAGGCAAAAATGGTGAAACAAAAAGATTTTTTTAGAAAAAAACGAAGAAAAAGAGGGGTAATTCCGCCATCTGAATGTGTGTGGTGAACCGGTTCCCTGAGGTCCCTGTAGGAGAGGAACATTACTACTTCTAACTTAAAAGTTCTCCTGGTGTACGCCACCAGGGGCACTGGCTTATTAGTTGTGGGTCCCTCATGGAGGCTGTCACATTTAAGATCAGGTAAGCAGGTGGAACTGAACTGCCTCATATTAATACTCAGGGCCCAGTGTATTCAAACATGAACAGATAGTGATTCCATATCAAGCTCTCGGTTGTCGGTCCTGGGGTAGTGTGTCAAGCCAGGCGGATGCCTCCCTGGGGGAGGTAAAAAAGCGGACTGATTCGCCATCCTGGACCCTCAAACGCGCTGGAAATAGGACACTATAGCGGATATTGCGCGCCCGCAATGCCGCTTTCACATGGTCAAATGACTTCCTGAGTTTCTGTTTCTATCGAGTAGTCAGGAAAGATCATCAATTTGTTGTTTTGAAACCGTAGGTCACCCACATTCCTAGAAGCTCGCAGGATCTCGTCCCTATCTCGAAAGTTGAGAAGTCGAGGAATAAAAGTACGAGGAGGGGCCCCTGGAGGGCCAGGTTTTGGTGGAATTCTATGCGCCCTTTCCACTGCATATTGGGGGGATAAACGAGCTTCCGGTAGAAGGTTGCGTAGCATGTCCTCCACAAAGCATGTGGGGTTGTTGCCCTCAGCCCCCTCCGCCAATCCCACAATGCGCAGGTTGTTGCGCCTGTTCCTGTTCTCCGCGTCCTCTGCCCTGTACTCCAGGGCCTTAACCTTAGTTTGGAGAGTATGAAGTGCTGCGCTGTGTTGAGCGACTGTGTCCTCTGCGTCACTGACCCTCTGTTCTGTTTCTGTCACCCTGGAACGGAGCTTGTCCATATCCTGTCGTAAGAGGCCCACATCCATTTGTACTGCGTCTATTTTTGCTGTGAGCGTGGATTGGCATGTGGCTATAGCTGCCATGACCTCTGCCAGCCAGGGGGGTCTGGCCTCAGCAGCCTCCATTAGTGCAGTCTGCGAGGCCCTGTGTACACTGCGTGTGGGTCTGGGTACTTGTGAGGGTGCTGGCTGCGGGGGGGGGTATCTCTGGGGAGGAAGGGAATTTATATTTTTTCCCCTTACCGGCCGCTGTGCCCGACTCGCGTCGCCTCATTCAGGATCCGCTGGGGTCCCCTACGCCTGGAGGTCCAATCAGGTCCAATCAGAGTGTCCCTGGTGATGCTGGGGCAGGATGAGAGAGGGCTCCCTGGGTCCTGGAATCAGCTCCGCCTCCTCCTCCAGCGGCTCCGGCCGCCCTTCTAGGCGAGACCGCGGCTTCACTTGGGGCCTAGTGGAAGTAGGCCTCCACGTCCACAACAAGGGAGGGCCAAGTCCGGGGGACGGCGGCCAGCCAGCGGCCGCGACGGGAGGGAGAGGAGAGTCCGTCAGCGCCCGCTACCTCCGCCGATAGTTCGGGCCGCTCCTCTAATCGAGACCGCGGCTTCACCCGGGGCCTAGTGGAGTCGTAGGCCCCGCGTCCACAGCAAGGGGATGTCCGGTCCGGCGGCGTCCGAGGCAGGAGGGGAGTAGGATTAGAGTGTCCACTGGCCTCAGGGTTCAGTTTATGTGCCGATTTGGTGCCGATGGCTACGGATTTTAGAGTAGGCCTCGGCAGAGCTCCAGAACAGGCGACTGCTCACCTCGCCATCTTGGACACGCCCCCACAGCTGCTGCATTTTTAACCCGACTGCAGAGTTTGACACCTGTAAAACTCTCTCACTAAGATCAATAGGGCTGTGCCACAACTGCATGCAATGCATTTACAGCCCTGGTGCCAGCCTGCAGCCCTTTGGTATATGATGTGCGGCCCTCGGACCTCAGCTGTCTCTAGTGGGAACATTGATTAGGGTAATAGAATTGATCTCTACCAGCCTCAAGTAACATGTTCCCAGTTTCGGATTGTCTTCTGCAGCATCTCCCCACCCATTAATGTATCCTGTCCTCACTCTCTGCCCCTTATTTCCTCTATTAGCTCTGCACTCTTTGACACGCCTCTCACTCCACTCCTCTCATTACATCGTTAAATCAGGTGGTCAGAAGGCGATGTAATGCCCCCACACAGTCTGTCAAATGTCCTCTGAAAAGCGTTCTGAACACGGACCACTCTTCAGAAGGCACCGCAAGTGTGAAAGAGCCCTTAATCTGTGTTTACCAAGGCATGCTCATCACAAGAGAACTTATGTTATCTATATGCTTTGTTCACACCATACAAAAAAAAATTAAGATCCTGTTCCTTTAAAGCGTGATAAACAGTATAGTGCTTGTGCTGTATCATTTTTCCCCTCTCTATGCTGTAAAATACCTGGTTGATTCTGCCTGTTCCTGTGTCCCCCGTGTGTACTGACCACGGTAATCATGGCTGCTGATCCATGATACCATGGTCAGTTTAGGTGCTTCCGTCATCCCACTGTATTAGAGTCTCTCCTCTCTCCCCCTCTCTCCCTGCCTGTCAGCTCCTAGTCTGTGAACGATCTCAAAAAAAGCCCCTCCCCTCCTCCTGCTATTTCGTGTGGCAGTAAAGTCAGTGAGTACCATTGCTGCCAGCCCCTCTGTTATAACAAGGTATAATACACAGCGTCAATGTTTTTTTTAAAATGATGTTGCAAATTACCTTATGTCAGAGCGCCGCTGTACAGTCATGTGACCTCCCGCTGCTCTCCTACCCCAATCTAAGGACCACAGCGGTAGGAGCTGAGCGAACAGCACAGCGGTCATGTGACCTCCCAGCTGACGACAGAGGGGAATCCCAGCCCCTCCCCCTCTCACCCCCTTCCGCTGTAGTCCTTAGATCGGGGGAGGAGAGCAGCGGGAGGTCACGTGACCACACAGCAGCACTCTGAACTAAGGTATTTTGCAGCATCATTTTAAAAAAACATTGACACTGTGTATTATACCTTGTTATAACAGAGGGGCTGGCAGTAATGGTACTCACTGACTTTACAACCACTTTAAATTCATAGAAAGTTGAATAACACTTCAGAAGACATCTAGTGGCAGGAAAAAGTACTGAAGGGACAGCTGCAGATTGAAGGTGACTATTGCTGTAGTGCACCCACTAAGGAACGGCAGATGAACTGGATAACCTACTACTGCACAACCAGGCACACCAAGTTTTTACAGGCATTCCAGATTCAGAGAACAGTTAGTGACTTTGTTTTTGTTATTTATTGAAGGATAATAACTTGGATAGTGATGGGAGGTTATGGGATGCCCACTTTAGGGATATCTTCCTATATACAGTCTTCTTGACATTCCTCCTGCACAAACTGTCAGTCAGATTTAAAGTAGTGTTCTGCCTTGGGAAAAAAAATACTGTAGCTGCTGACTTTTAATATATGGACACTTACCTGTTCAGGGAGCCTGCGATGTCGGCACCCCAGCCCATATTCCGTTTGGTCCGGCGATGGAGGAAGGAGAATGGGGGCTGAACTTCGGCACGGTGCTGCAGCACAGTCTCCCGAAAGTGGAGAAGGGTACCTTTCAAAAACAGGTACCCGTTTCCCCCTCCCCCCTGTAGGTTGCCAAATGTGGCACCGCAGGGGGAGAGGAAGCAGATCAACGAAGCTTCCACTTTTGGGTGGAACTCTGCTTTAAGCAATGGCCCTTTACAGACAGGAACTTGAAGCCCCTTGTGGTGAAGCACAATCCAGTGATCAGCTTGTAATTCTCCTCCTGTGGCTACTGGTCTCAGCACCACCTCCTCAGGCACTGCCAACCCACCTGGCTGCACCTGCCCCTTTCACTAGTCCTCTAGGCTAATTCTCCTCCACAGTCCTCCAGACTGACTCTCACCAGCCCACCCAGCTGACTCTCAGGAGATTCCCAGGGAAGGTTGAAGACTTATGCACACCGTTGTCTTTAGGGAGAACTGGCTACATGTGGCAGCCCCCCCGCCTTCTAAATCCCCAGTAGTGCTGACCTACTCACACAGTTCTTACTCTTGCTCCCGTGCCTCCAGGAAGGGCTTTCTCCGTGTGTTGTGGCAGGATCCTTCTAGCACCCGAGCCCCGGTCCAAGGTCACCCCGCCGACTAGGGGGCACCCTTGAGGGCCACAGAGAGCCTCCTCTGGACTATATCTCCATCTACAACCAAGCTGCCCTGCTGGCATGGCTCATGCCTATTTATGAGGTAAGCTCTGCCCCCTGCCAGCCCACTACTGGGGATTGGCCGAGGCCTCAAATATTCCAGGCAGCTCCTCCTAACCACCAGCCTCTAGCTCTAGAACATTCTATAATGTTCCAGAAACACTGGGAGGCACCAGTGGAGCTGTCAGGATGAGTCATCCAGCCCTGACTCAATGAACCCTGACCCAGATTCAACAGCTCAGACTTAGCCCAGAGCTAAATTTACCTACACCAACAAAAACCTACTCTACTTCTAGCATACACTAGAGGCTGCTAAACTGCATAAAAAATGCATATTGGGCTAGTTTTTTTTTTTTTTTTTTTTTTCAGTTGGAGTTCACATTTAAAGCTCCGTTCACATCTGGGAGCGTGCGCAGAAGCACGCGTTTCTGTACCCATTTGGGCAACATGAGAAAAATGCACGCCATGCTTGAGTTGTCATTATTTGTAAATGGTAACCCAAATGGGGCCAGCATATGTGAAAGGGGCC
Organism: Lithobates septentrionalis; assembly: GCA_037952835.1. Taxonomy (NCBI): domain Eukaryota; kingdom Metazoa; phylum Chordata; class Amphibia; order Anura; family Ranidae; genus Lithobates; species Lithobates septentrionalis. The sequence continues at coordinate 121,453 of JBBDGP010004282.1, forward strand.
TGAAGGACCCATGAGATGACCATACCTAATACGAGAGGCTGAAGATTTGTCATGGGTGCCAAACAATGCACAAAGGGGGAACAATTTCTTCAACTTCTAAATGAAAAAATATGCACGTGAGGATGGACAGTTGGCTACATTTGTACCCCTTGCCGATTAGAAATGAATTAGCTGCTACCGTTTTTTTACTCTTGATTTAGCAACCAAGATATGGCTTTCCTTATGTTATACGGTGGCTATAGAAAAGAATCACCCCCCCACTTTAAAAAAAAATCACATTTTGTTGTTGTTCCGATGTCGTTTTCCAATGTTTTCCGATGCTTTCCGATGTGTCCGCCGATGCCGCCGACGCTGCCTCCCGTTCATAAGTAGGAGTTGTTTGCAAGTCGGAGGTTCGTAACTCAGGGACTTCCTGTAACATCAACACATCAGACAAAAATTTTATAAATTGAAAAACTGAATCACTGAGTTGGAAAAAGGATCACCCCCCTTATATCAGTGTTTTGTTGAACCACCATTTGCTTTAATTTCCTCCTTTAGTCTGTTGGGATTTGTCTCTACTAACTTTGCACATCTAGACTTTGCAATATTTGCCCGCTCTTCTTTGCAGAACTGCTCAAGTTCAGTTACATTTGATGGTGACCGTTTGTGGATTACAGTCTTCAAGTCGTTCCACAGATTTTATCTGAAGTTTAAGTCTAGGCTCTGACTAGATCATGCAAGGACATTCACCCTTTTCTCTTTCAACCACTGTGTGCTCATTGTTGCTGTGTGCTTTGGGTCATTGCCATGTTGGAAGGAAAACCTTCTTCCCATTGACAACTTTCTGGTAGAGGGCAGCAGATTTTCCTCAAGAATTTAATGGTATTTTGCCCCATCCATTTTTCCTTCTATCCTGACAAGTGCTCCAGTCCCTGCTGCAGAGACACACCCCCATGACAGGATATTACTACCCCACATGCTTTACTGTAGGAATGGTGTTATTTGGATGGATTTCCATCAGACATATTATTTGGTGTTGAGGTTTTCAGTTTTAGTCTCATCTGACCATACCACCTTTTTTATGTGGCCTCAGAATCTTCAAGATGCGTTTTGGCAAAGCTCAGTGGTGACGTCATATTGCCTTTCTTGAGGAGTGGCTTTTTTTCTTGCAGTCCGCCTATACAAGCCACATTTGTGGAGGATTTGTGATATGGTTGTCACATGCACACAATGACCACTCTTTGTCATCAATTCCTGCAACTGCTTCAGGGTTGCTGTAGGCCTCTTGGTAGCCTCTCTGACCAGTTTCCCCCTGGCTCTTTCATCCAGTTTGGAGCGAAGTCCTGATCCAGGGAGGGTCTGTGTTGTACCAAATACCTCCCACTTCTTAATAATCGACTTCACTGTTGTCAGAAACCATGAAATCAGACAGAGACAGAAGTACAGTTAAATCACACTTGTTTAATAATAAAAGTAAAGAGAACAAACGTAGTCAAAACACAGCCAAAGTTCAGTAGCCGGAACGGATAGTCAGCCAAGCCAGAAGTCGGGGATCAAAGTAGTGGAACATCAAGCAGGATCTGGAGCCAGAAGGGATGTCAGCAAAGCCAGTCTTTAAACAGGAACACAGGAGATGTTTCTTGTGATGTGACCAAGGCGAAGGCAGAGCTCCTCTGGACTGGATGGCTGAGGTAGGCAGGACTGAGGAGCAGGATCATCAACAGCTGAGTAACTGTGGAGAGAAAGGAGCTGGCAATTAGCCGACAGCTGAGCGGCCAGCTCAGAGAAGGAAAGGCTGAGCCCAGCCCTGACATCTGTGCTTCTAGGCATTGATAAAGCCTTTGAAATTGTTTTGTATCCATCTCCTGACTTGTGCCATAACTTGATCCCGCTTGCCACCCATAGTTGGTTGTTTGCTTCAGTTGCACTACCAGGAACTGAAATGCTCCAGGAAAGCTCTTTTCATGCTGAGCTAATCAAAATGACCACAGCTGATCACAGTTGAAAGTCAAAAGGCTTTGTGTGCCATTGAGAAGGTCATTTTTAGGAGGGGGGGGGGGGGGTGATCCTTTTCCAACTCAGTGATTCTGTTTTGTTTTTTTTTTGGTTTTTTTTTTTTTATTAAAATTTTTTTTTTTGACATGTTGGTGTTATATATTTCACTTGGATGTTATAATTTGCAGTAAACGCAGCTAAATAAAACAAAGACGGTGTCTGTCTTCATTTCAGTCTGCAATGTGATTATTTTAAAGGGGGGGTGATTTTTTTTTTTCTATACCCGCTGTATGCTCCCTTCAGAGTTGATAGGTGATCACCATAGATGCCAGCATTGTAGTTCTGTGCTCAAAGCCCCAGTTCGCACAGATAATTTTTTTTTTTTTGTATTTTCTTAAAAGCGAACTCGGTTGGATCATCCAGAGATGTGTCACCACCAGCCTTTCATTTAGCTCTCTCGTCTCTTATTTATTCAGAGAGTTAAAAGCAGCAAAGTGCAATTCCCCTTAAATTAGATTTTGTCTGGAAGCAGTCAGTCCCCACAGATATATCATTGGTATTAAAACTGTATTTTTCACCCCTTTTGTTCCGATCCTCCAATGGGGTCAATCACAGTATTTGTGTTTTCTCTTAATTTATGGTAAGTACCTTTTCAATTTTAGGGATTAATGGCTTGCATTACTTTTGAAAGTGACGCTCGATCATTTTTCTCTCTGGTTTGATCGGAGTAATACGATTACATCATGAGTTATAAGTTACATTATTCAAAGTTTGCGGAGCTACAGAACAAATTTGTCTCTCCGCTATGCAGGGAAATGATTATTTTATTCATTGTTAGCCATCCTTTTTATTTCAAAGTAAATGTATGTTCAAAATGAGGGTTGGTCCATAGTTTGAAAACTTGAGCCTATCGTTAGCAATTACGCTAATGGTCCTGAAAATTTAGGGAAAATAAAAATAGCACCCTTTTTCTTAAAGAAGTGGTTGTAAACCCTTTCATATACCCAGTGAAGAGAGGGGCCTCGGGTGATACACAGAGATGAAACCAATCCTCCTGCATAAGTTGTACCTGATTATTATCTGCAGTCTTCTCTACAGCCATTCAAAGTGCAGAATTTTTTAAAGCTTGTCTGAGCTTTCAGAAAGCAGGGGGCGGGGAGCATAAGCTACGCTCAGAGTTCAGTGAGGAGGAGGAGTGCTCTGAGAGCTGATTGGAGGGAAGGGAGACACCCCCCACACACACACAGACCCCATGCAGAACACAGGAACAGAGCTAAGGCCCTCCCCTGTCACCTGATTATCTTTTGGTGTCAGGAAAACCTGTCAGAAGTGACTCATGTTGATAGCAGTAAACCCTTCCCCACTTTATCCAAAACCAAGAATAGAAGTTTTGGTTGAACAGGTAATTTATCTTTGACAGGGCCGTCTTTAATGCAGGGGAAAAGGGGAAGCTGCCCCGGGCCCAGTCATTATTGTGGGGCCAAAAGCAGCTGCCCCTTCAGCCCACACTGTCCGAGGTCTCTGCCGCCGGCCGTGGAAGGAGTAATCTGTCCTCTGCCTCTCCCTGTACAGCTCCACTTCCGCTGGGAGCGCTGCTGCTGCACCAGTGCATTCTGGGAGTCTGGGACCATCCGTTTTCTACCCACCCTCCTCCGTGAGCCCTACTGTGATAGTATCCAATCCCTTCACTACATAACAAGAGCTCCATGCCACCCTGAGCCCATACTGACAGACCTGATTGACACCTGCTCGCTGTGGAGGAGGAGGAGGGGCCGGACTGGGTTCAACTGAGTCAGCTCAGGTGAGACCACATAGAGGGCACACACCGGGCAGGCACCCTAACCCATATACTGCGGGTACTGCGGGGGGTATTTGCCAGGAGCACAGTGCTCCTGCAATACTGTGACTGTAGTCTGCACTCATTTCCTATCCCGGGGACTTTCCAATCTAATGTCACCCTACTATAGGAGAGGCCCCTGGACTGGAGGTAGCAGTCTGTCTATGAAGGGCCTCCAAAGAGAGACTGTTACCTCTAGTCCAGTGGCCCCTCCATAGAGAGATTGCTACCTCCAGTCTAGGGGCCCCTCCATAGAGAGATTGCCACCTCCAGTCCAGGGGCCCCACTAAATAGAGAGATTGCTACCTCCATTCCAGGGGCCCCTCCATAGAGAGTTTGCCACCTCCAGTCCAGGAGCCCCTCCATAGAGAGATTGTCACCTCCAGTCCAGGGGCCCCTCCAAAGAGAGATTGCCACCTCCAGTCCAGGGGCCCCTCCATGGAGAGATTGCCACCTCCAGTCCAGGGGCCCCTCCATGGAGAGATTGCCACCTCCAGTCCAGGGGCCCCTCCATAGAGAGATTGCCACCTCCAGTCCAGAGGACCCCCCATAGAGAGATTGCCACCTCCAGTCCAGGGGCCCCTCCATAGAGAGATTGCTACCTCCAGTCCAGGGGCCCCTCCATAGAGAGATTGCCACCTCCAGTCCAGGGGACCCCCCATAGAGAGATTGCCACCTCCAATCCAGGGGCCCCTTCATAGAGAGATTGCCACCTCCAGTCCAGGGGCCCCTTCATAGAGAGATTGCCACCTCCAGTCCAGGGGCCCCTCCATAGAGAGATTGCCACCTCCAGTCCAGGGGCCCCTCCATAGAGAGATTGCCACCTCCAGTCCAGAGGACCCCCCATAGAAAGATTGCCACCTCCAGTCCAGGGGGCCCTCCATAGAGAGATTGCTACCTCCAGTCCAGGGGCCCCTCCATAGAGAGATTGCCACCTCCAGTCCAGGGGACCCCCCATAGAGAGATTGCCACCTCCAGTCCAGGGGCCCCTTCATAGAGAGATTGCCACCTCCAGTCCAGGGGCCCCTTCATAGAGAGATTGCCACCTCCAGTCCAGGGGACCCCCCATAGAGAGATTGCCACCTCCAGTCCAGGGGCCCCTTCATAGAGAGATTGCCACCTCCAGTCCAGGGGCCCCTCCATAGAGAGATTGCCACCTCCAGTCCAGGGGCCCCTCCATAGAGAGATTGCCACCTCCAGTCCAGAGGACCCCCCATAGAGAGATTGCCACCTCCAGTCCAGGGGGCCCTCCATAGAGAGATTGCTACCTCCAGTCCAGGGGCCCCTCCATAGAGAGATTGCCACCTCCAGTCCAGGGGACCCCCCATAGAGAGATTGCCACCTCCAGTCCAGGGGCCCCTTCATAGAGAGATTGCCACCTCCAGTCCAGGGGCCCTACTTATGCAGACATAGCCCGCTGCCCTCTATGGGCGGCCGGACGTAAATGGACCGCTAGTGTAAATAGACACATGTCCGCTTACACCCGCTGCTTCATAGAGGAGACTAGAGGATCCGATCGGGTCTGCCTGAAAAACTGACAGGTGGAGCTAATCGGTCCGCTAGTGTGAAAGGGACCTTGTATTCTCTTCGATCCAGCTGGATTATATAAATATAAATAAACAAATAAATAAAATAATAACAATAAAAATATAGACCTTGAAACCATCTTCCCTGCCTGGTAACGATAAAAAAAAAAGGGTCAAAGGACTTTGGGTCAAAATAAAAGAATTCTAGCGTGAGAGATTGTAGTCAGCTGAGAGATGAGAAAACCTTTTATGTTTTAGATCCACATGTGACCAGTAAAGATATTTGAATTAGACTAGAAAAAAAGTTATGAATAAGAGTCTTGTGTTTGTAGGCAAAAGAGTATTAAATGTACAGAACGCCAATCAATGCCTCACTATCAGACAATCGGACCCCCAAAGAATAACAAAACCCAGAGAAAAATAAATGTTTCTTTTAATCCTTTAGGAAAAAAATTGTGATCAGTAAGCAAAGGGGCTTATTATCTAACAGATATCTGTCTCCGTGACAAATGTACTCGGCGGTATTTATTATTTCAGCCTTATTAGCAGAACCCGAGAACTTTGTTTAAATTACCACTAAGAGAAGATATTTGGGTAACTTGGAAAAAAAATAACCTAAATTCAACAAAGAAAATTCAGTTTTGTTAGGCTCCCATTATAAAACGATGGCGTCACTGGGGAAGAAAGTTGATATTTGGATGGAACTTTAGGATTTAAAGAAATTCACAGATAGAAAAAAAAAAAGATCTATCTATCTATCTATCTATCTATCTATCTATCTATCTATCTATCTATCTATCTATCTATCTATCTATCTATCTATCTATCTATCTTGTAAATACACTATATTGTCAAAAGTATTGGGACGCCGGCCTTTACACGCACATGAACTTTAATGACACCCCAGTCTTAGTCCGTAGGGTTCAATATTGAGTTGGCCCACCCTCTGCAGCTATAACAGCTTCAACTCTTCTGGGAAGGCTGTCCACAAGGTTAAGGAGGGTGTCTATGGGAATGTTTGACCATTCTTCCAGAAGCGCATTTGTGAGGTCAGTCACTGATGTTGGATGAGAAGGCCTGGCTCGCAGTCTCCACTTTAATTCATCCCAAAGGTGTTCTATTGGGTTGAGGACAGGACTCTGTGCCGGCCAGTCAAGTTCCTCCACCCCCAAACTCGCTTATCCGTGTCTTTATGGACCTTGCTTTGTGCACTGGTCCAAATCATTTGGTGGAGAGGGGATTATAGTGTGGGGGTTGTTTTTCAGGGGGTTGGGCTTGACCCCTTAATTCTAGTGAAGGGAACTCTTAAAGCGTCAGCATACCAAGACATTTGGGAAAATGTAATGCTCCCAACTTTGTGGGAACAGTTTGGGGATGGCCCCTTCCTGTTCCAACATGACTGTGCACCAGTGCACAAAGCAAGGTCCATAAAGACATGGATGAGCGGTTTTGGGGTGGAGGAACTTGACTGACCTCAACCAGATAGAACACCTTTGGAATGAATTAAAGCGGAGACTGCGAGCCAGGCCTTCTCGTCCAACATCAGTGCCTGACCTCACAAACGCGCTTCTGGAAGAATGGTCAAACATTCCCATAGACTAGTGTTTCTCAACTCCAGTCCTCAAAGGGCCTCAACAGGTCATGTTTTCAGGCTTTCTGTTATTTTGCACAGGTGATTTGATCAGTTTCCCTGCCTTAGTAATTACCACAACCATTTCATCTGAGGGAAATCCTGAAAACATGACTTTGTTGGGGCACCTTAAGGACTGGAGTTGAGAAACATTCCCATAGACACACTCCTAAACCTTGTGGACAGCCTTCCCAGAAGAGTTGAAGCTGTTATAGCTGCAAAGGGCGGAGCCAACTCAATATTGAACCCTACGGACTAAGACTGGGGTGTCATTAAAGTTCATGTGCGTGTAAAGGCAAGCGTCACAATACTTTTGGTAATATAGTGTATTTACAATAGATAGCTTTACCAATACTTATTTTTTTATTTTTTTTTGTGTACTTGTTGCCTGGAGTTTCTTCTTAAAACTCTATCCATATTGCTAAGCCACACAGGATTAGCAACTTAGAACTACATCCATTTCCTCATCAGATTCAAACTAAAAAAAAATGCCGTGTACACACGATCGGAAATGCCGCCAGCAAAACTCCGATGAGAGGTTTTGGTCTGAAAATGCGACCGTGTGTATGCTCCGCCTCCATCGGACTTTTGCTGACAGAATTCCAGCCAGCAAAAGATTGAGAGCAGGTTCTCTATTTTTCAGTCGGAAAAAGTTCCTATCCGAAAATGCGTTCGTCTGTATGCTCGGAAACAATTCGACGCATGCTCGGAAGCATTGAACTTCATTCTCTCGGCTTGCCGTAGTGTTGTACGTCGCCGCGTTCTTGACGGTCGAAAGTTCAGAGCACTTTTGTGTAACCGTGTGTAAGCGAGGCAAACTTGAGCGGAATTCCACCCGAAAAACCATCCAAGATTTTTCCGACAGAAATTCCGCTCGTGCGTATGCGGCATAAGGATACAAGAATGTAGCTGATTGGTTCCTGCAGGCAACTCAGACAGCTCATTTTTCAGACTGTCTGACAGAGTTCCTTTTGTGTCAGATTAATATAACAGTCCCTCAAGATTTAGATAACGTTGTGTCAGAATTATTTGATTAAGTCTTGCTTTATTTTCTCAGCAGCTCAGATTTCAATGAATTTTCTCTTTTGGATGATGGCTTGTAGTCGCTATCAGCCTGCACTTCCTGTCGCTGTTTTAGCAGTTTGATGTTGTTGTACCCTTTTTACACTGAAGTGCTTCCTTTTGACTTCAAGTTGGATATTTCTGGTTTTGGAAGTCTGGACTGCTCCAAAACATCATAATTTGACAACTGGCAATTAATTATGACTGATTACGCTTCCATTTTCCCATGGGTTGTTTCAGAGATAAAGGCGAGAGTTGTTTTGGGGAATGGCTTTTTTTTGACGTCTTTGTTTTGTCTTTTGGAGAAAGTTTTGTTATATCTGAAACCTCAAAATAGAGAAGATAAAGATAATGGCTCCCGAGGGACCTCATTACAAGGCATGGATGGCGGATTGCTTCCCAGAAGTGGAAGTCGAGGTACAAAAGTGCACAGAAAGGCATAAGCACCACTAATCGTGGTGTAGACTGTGTTTAGTGTTTGTTTTTTGTTTTTTGATAAATTACCTGAATGTGCAAGAACATATTTTACTAACCAAAGATATTCCTTTGCTGGGTAATTCATGGCTTGCAAACCACAGTACCCAAAACTGGCAACTTACCACAAGAAAATTTCACAGCACCTGCTTTGTAACCCCAGGTGTCAATACTTCATTGTTCTGGGGCCCCAAGCGCAAATGCGTCAAATTTTCTAGACCTACAATTCTTGTTCTCCAAGTATCAATGTGTAACTGTTCAGGGGCAACATAATTGTTCTTACTGTAACTGTAATGCCCTGTACACACGGTTGGATTTTCCGACGGAAAATGTGTGATAGGACCTTGTTGTCGGAAATTCCGACCGTGTGTAGGCTCCATCACACATTTTCCATCGGAATTTCCGACACACAAAGTTTGAGAGCAGGCTATAAAATTTTCCGACAACAAAATCCGTTGTCGGAAATTCCGATCATGTGTACACAAATCCGACGCACAAAGTGCCACGCATGCTCAGAATGAATTAAGAGACGAAAGCTATTGGCTACTGCCCTGTTTAAAGTCCCGACGTACGTGTTTTACGTCACCGCGTTCAGAACGATCTGATTTTCAGACAACTTTGTGCGACCGTGTGTATGCAAGACAAGTTTAAGCCAACGTACGTCGGAAAAAATCCTAGGATTTTGTTGTCGGAATTTCCGATCAATGTCCGACCGTGTGTACAGGGCATAAGTGTTCTGGAATCCTAAATTTTGGTGCACCGGAAGACGTCATTTTTGATGAAACACATAGGGCGGAGCCCTTTGGTGACATCATCATGTAACCGAAAGTGGTCCGGATTTAATTTTGTTTGCCAGCTGGACATGTTTTTCAATGTATGTTAAAATGTTTTTAAGTGCATTTTATCTATCAATAAAGCAGTTTTATGGGATTTTACATTATGTGGCTTGTCTGTTTTCAGTTGAGCATGTGTGGCTGATGGCTGAAAGGGAAGAACATTTCGACTAACCGGGCCAAGTGGGGAGGACCGGTGGGAATGCTGCTGATGTGGATCTTTTCATCTTAAGCTATATCTGACTTCCCTTTATCAGAGGGTCATATATATTCGGTAAGCCTTCATTTTGGCTACTCTGGTTTGGTGTGACATCTTTAAAGATCTTTAAATGGAATATTTCTAGATATACACAAAATGTGTGAACTCATATCATTACAGTTGGGACATTACATGTATTTTTTTTTTTTACATTTCTTCAGTTACTTCCTGGTTTCTGGTCTAGGCCAAAATGATGTCATCCATCCCATGAGTCTTCAGGAGGGGAGGAGTTTTTTTTTAGCTAAGCACACCCTCCTGTCTGCATGCCTAAGGGCAGATAGGTTCAAGGAAGTAAATACCACATTGAATGATCTCTCAGGCTTACAGTTTACGCCGGCTCACAGAGGAGATGAAAGAGTAGATGATCGTCTTTGATCCCCTCTATAGCCTTGGAGGACCTGAGCGACGTCCTGATGTCACTCCCGGTCCAGGGTGGAAGTAAACTTTTTTTTTTTTTTTTGATCTTTTGCTTTCAAAGGTAAAAAAGGGATTTGGGGTCTTTTTGACCCCAGATCTCTCCATAAAGAGGACCTGTCATCCGTATTTCTATTACAAGGAATGTCTACAAAAAAAAAAGAAAAAGAAAATGAAAGGGATAGTGTAAAAATGAAGAATAAAAAAATAAGAAAAACTAAATTGAAAGCGCCCCCATCCCTCTGTGCTCACGCACAGAAGCGAACGCATATGTAAGTCGCGCACGCATATGTAAACGATGTCCGCACCACACATGTGAGGTATCGCCGTGATCGGTAGAGTGAGAGCAATAATTTTCGCACTAGACCTCCTCTGTAACTCTAGAGAGGTAACCTGTAACGGCATTTAAAACATCGCCTATGGAGATTTTTAAGTACTGTAGTTTGTCGCTATTCCACGAGCGTATGCAATTTTAAAGCGTGACATGTTAGATATCTATTTACTCGGCGTAACATCTTTCATATTATACAAAAAAATTGGGGTATTTATTTTGTGTTTTTAATTTTATTTTATTTTTTTAATTCATTAAAATGTTGTAGTTTTTTAAATATTGCGTTTGAAAAACCGCTGCGCAAATACAGCGTGACATGAGAAATTACAACAATTGCCATTTTATTCCCTAGGGTCTCTGCTAAAAAAAATATATAATGTTTGGGGGATATAAGTAACTTTCTAGCCAAAAATACTGATTTAAACTTGTAAACAAAAAGTGCCAGAAAAGGCCTGGTGGTTAAAGAAGAAGTGCGGGGAAAGTCAGTGAGCATGGGGGGGGTCGGGGAGATCAGAGCAGAGAGCGGTGACAGTCTCCAGCTCTCTGCTCAGGGAGCGCTGAGAACCAAGCAATCGGCGAAGTTTGATCACTCGGTGCTTAGTCCTAGAGGTGCTGGGGGACGGATGCTGCATCCACCTAGGTGAGTATGATTCTGCAAAAACAAAAAAAAAAAGGGCCTGTTCACACTGCTCTGTAGCCCAAGCCGCTGCTACCTGCACAGCATTTTTGGTTGCAGAGCTGTAGGGGGCTGTGGGATGCACTTTTTTTGCACATTCATACAATTCGCATTGCGCTTCCTGTGCAATGACATTCAAGGACTATGCAGAGTGGTGTGATATTATGCAAACTAGGGTTGCACCGATACCAGTATCGGTATCGGTGCCGATACCGAGTATTTGCACAAGTATCGGTACTCGTGCAAATGCAGCGATACCTGAAACCGATACTTTCAGGCTCGCCTCTTTGAGCTGTCGGTGGGATCTCCTCTGTTGACAGCTGAAGTGTTAAAGAAGTCCTGTAATTAGAGCTGTTAAAAAAATAAAATAAATGTTTATTAACAACATTGCTCAGCCTCTGAAACACTGAAATAAAAAAAGAAAAACATTGTTTCTTTTTGTATCTTTCTGTTTCTTCATCTGCAGATCAAAGGGATGAACAAATGTTCCTCTGTTTAACCCCTTATTAACCCTTAATTTACTCAAATCAGCCTTAATTAACTCCCTATTCCATTTAATTATTATTTTCTTGCTTTTTTTTTATAAACGATAAACTATTAAAACTTTTTTTTTGTTTGCTTTGTTATTAAATATTTTTACACATAGATATTTATTTTTACACATATATATTAACATATATTTACACATTTACGTTGAAAAAGTGCAAAATTAAAAAAAAAATCAATGTATTTGATTTCTAAATAACTTTTCAATGCTTTGTACCATCATTGCTGTGCTGACAGCTGCAGTGAAAACAAAACAGTTGCGGTAGGTAACGGTAATTGGTATCGGTGAGTACTAAAAAAAAAAAGTATCGGTACTCGTTGTAAAAAAAAAATGGTATCGGTGCATCCCTAATGCAAACATAATATTGCAACGCTCTGGAACCTAGTTTAATACTGCATTCTGATCTGAACATAACATCTGAAAATGAATGGGCCCTTGGATATACCAAGCATGAGCAGGTCCATCTGTGCAGAAAAAGCTTGAATTGGGGGGGGGGGGGGGGGTATCCTGGTGTATTCAAATCAGTAGTGGCCTACTAATACTGATTTAATGCTTTCTGATTTTTTTATTTTTTTTATCGAAATAATATGAACATTTTTTGGCTCACAGTGAGATTTATTTAAAAGACTACAACATTGTAACACAGTGCAGTGTATGTACATAACCTACAAATGGTACACAGGGACCGTACATCGGGAGGGGGGGGGGGGGATTTGGAGACTCCCTAAAGACCACTCAGATGAAAGAAATTTATAAGTGGCATTTAAGAGCTTTCACATAAGATAATGCCCGTCTGCAAAAAAGATTTACCCAGGCAGGGTATTAAATTGCAAGGAAATGCCCTGTCTGAGGGGATTTCGGTCTGGTGTGATTTTATGGCTGTCTGGTTTCTCACCTTTTGCATTGAATTATTTGTCTCTTGGGGTGCTCGTAGCGCACGACTCCACCGGTGTAGAGTCGAAAGGGCTGTTTTCCATCACCTCGAGCCAGGCGCTCCTCAATTCCCCAATATAGGTGATCTAGAGGAAGCATTCTACAAGACACATTATAAATTCTCAGCTATGGGGTATCACCCATTTACAATCCACCCTCTCTTTACATCTCGGCTCCGAAAAGGGGGTTCGTGATCAGTTTCTGGCGCTCCCTCCTTGCCGTCTCTTGAAAACTGACCTTTTACTTTAGTTAAGTGCCTGTGTTTTGAGTGTTGGTGCACTTAAAGGATTGCAGAGGAGAAAAAAAGTGGAAGTTGTTGGTGGAGCTAAAGATGAAAATCACAGATGGCCTTATTCACAAGATATTTAAGCTGCGCCTGGTGCTGTGAAAGCTAAAACTGTGAATCTCACTTCATGGCCTGTATCTTAAAGAGAATACCGTTCAATGAGAAAACATTTTGAAAGAATATTTATTTGGTGTTTTGCATGTCGCAAATGTAGGAGAAAGCTTTTGTGTGCAACCACACTTCCTCAGCTGATTAGAAGTGAATCAGGGAAAATAGATGGATCCCACAATACATTGTGCATATTGGGTAATCAGGGGTTAAACGCAAAACTTTTTTTTTTTTGTTTTGGAAAAAGATGAGGAGTTAGAACCCCTGTTACTCCTCTCTGTGTACACATTAAGGAAATGCACCCTTGTATTAGTTCTGGTGAGCATTGGCATCAGGATTGAAGATGAGTAAAACTCCAAAATCTTGAGTTTTCATCAGGCCAGCAATAGGGGGGACATGTTCTAATTTTCCAATGGTTCCAGTGATAGCTGAGTAAAGCTGGCCATACACAGTTGGCTGATCATGATATTGACTTCTCATGAATAGGAACGACCATAGATGGATCAAAATGTGTCCAGTTTCTCTATGGCACATGTGTCAAACACAAGGCCCATTGGCCAAATTCGGCATGCCAGGCCATTTCATGTAGCCCTCACACCTCTCCTGCAGCTACGGCACCCCCCTCGTCTCTGCCCCAAATTGTCTCAGCACAGTCGACAGGAGTAAGCAGGACAGAAATCCTCCACCAGATCCTGTGCTTCTCGGTGCAGCCGCAGAAGCCCCTTATCTCTGCCTCCGCTGGTCTCAGCATTCAGCAGAATGCAGCAGCTGACTCCAGACCTCCTCTGGCCCACCTCCAGACCCTGCACTTTTGCACAAGGTAAGGGGGGTGCACTATGATGTAAGGGGTGGTGGGGGGACTCTTGACTTCAGATGTTGGGGGGCTCTTGATATCTCATGTAAGAGGGAGTGGGGTACTCTGGACATCTAGTCTTATAGATACAACTGGCCTTTTGAGGGCAACCATAATGCTGATGCGGCCCGCTTGACGCCCCCTGACCTATCAGCATGGATGACACAACCACTTTCTAAAACTCGATCTGTCCAAAGCTGAACTCATAATGTTTCCTCCTCATGTCCTCCTTCCCCAAACTTAAAGCACAAATATCAGTCCCTCCCCTTGTGCTAGGCATAGCCCTGGGTTCAAACCCTTCCTTCCGGCCCCACATCCGTAACATTTTCAGGATTCGCCCCTTCTTAACCATTGATCCCACCAAGCTTCTAATTCACTCATTTGTTATCCCTTCCATTGACTACTGCAACTCCCTCCTCACAGGCTATGCTTCTTCAGTCTATTATAAATGCTGCTGCCAGACTCATCTACCACAACAACCATTCAGTGACCACTGCCTCTGTCTGCCAAGCCCTCCACTGACTTCCATTCACCCAACGAATAAAGGTCAAAATGCTAACAACATACAAAGCCATCCACACCTCTTCCCCAAGCTACATCACTGTCAGGGCTGGGCACAGCCCTTCCTCCTCAGAGCTGGCCGCTCAGTTGTCGGGTAATTGCCAGCTCCTATCTCTCCACAGTTACTCAGCTGTTGATGATATCCTGCTCGTCAGTCCTGCCTACTTAAGCCGTTCAGCCCAGAGGATCTCTGCGTTCGCCTTGGTCAACATCACAGAAACTATCTCCTGCGATCCTGTTCAAGACTTGCTTTGCTGACATCCCTTCTGGCTCCAGATCCTGCTTTCTGTTCCACTACATTGATCCCTGACTTTTGGCTTGGCTGAATATCCGTTGCGGTTACTGAACTTTGCCTATGTTTTGACTATGTTTGTTCTTTTTACTTTTATTAATAAACAAGTGTGATTTAAGTGTACTTCTGTCTCGGCCCGAATTCATGTTTTCTGACAATCACCCATCTTGTCTCAAAATATCACCCAAGCCTTCACTCCTCCTAAGACCCGCTCTCTATTTCCCTTGTGACCTCCTTCCATGCTCTCATCCAGGATTTCTCCAGAGCCTCTCCCATTCTCTAAAACTCCTTACCCTAATCTCCTACTTGAGTAATGACCTACTCGATCACTGAAGACTCATCTCTTCAGGAAAACCTATACCTCCTCTACCTGATAAACTGTACTCTTGCTTTCACTGCCAACTTAACCCCTACACCGTTATTACCTTTTTTATCACTTGCGCCACCCGTTGAAATTGTAGTCTCTTATGAGCATGGTCCTCTTGTCCCAAATAGTTTTGTACTGGTCTTCCCTTTATTTTTATAACTGTGGGTGTTGTATAAATTCTGTATCATAGTAATGTTATTATGCCTGTCCTTCTCTACAGTCATGAGTGTTTGCTTGATTTTTTAGTCAGTCAACCAAAAGTTTTTTCAAATTCCAGCAATCGCTACAAATTGCACGAGGTTACTTCCAAATAGTTACTGATTGGTCACATTCATCTGCATGTGTGGGTTTTGTGGATAAATCACCCATTGATCACCTTTTTAGGGTTGGGTCATAACCACTGGTGAACCATCAGGATCAGAAAGGCCTTCTCTGCTGGCCTAAACATTATCAGATACACTGACTTACTTTGTACGTTTTAATATATTTTTTCCATGAATGTGTATTAAGTTATTTCCAATAATCTATTCTCTTTATTTCATAGCTTTTCTCTTGGTTGCCCTTCTTCTAGTAGTGTATGTTTATGTTTGGGCTTTTATCCAATCACACTTCAGCCATTGTGTTGCCAGGGTCAAAGAAATCTGCCTTGAGGCCTTCAGAATTAACAGTGCGGGTGCTGGTAGCGTAAAATAAATGGCAATAAAACTGTTGCTTTAAAGTGGTTGTAAACTCTTACATATACCCAGTGAAGTGATTGGTCTCAGGTGATACACACAGATTAAACAAATCCTCCTACATAAGTTGTACCTGTTTATCTGCAGTCTTCTCTTCTCTACATCCCTTCAAAGTGCAGAATTTATGCAGCTCAGAGCTCAGTAAGGAGAGCTCACACCTCCTTTCACCCAGCTTACTGGAGCAGAGCTGAGTCTGTCAATCAACTGGAGATCCCTTCCACTGTCACCATTTTTTGGTGTTAGGAAAACTCATCAGGAAGGACGCAACAGACAGAAATGGCACATTGTACTCTTAATTGAAACAAGCATACACTATAGAGCAATGGTTCTCAACCTCTAGTGCCGTGACCTCTTGAGAGTGGCAGTGCTGGCGGGGAGTCGGGATCAGTGGCAGTGCTGGCGGGGAGTCGGGATCAGTGGCAGTGCTGGCGGGGAGTCGGGATCAGTGGCAGTGCTGGCAGGGAGTCGGGATCAGTGGCAGTGCTGGCGGGGAGTCGGGATCAGTGGCAGTGCTGGCGGGGAGTTGGGATCAGTGGCAGTGCTGGCGGGGAGTTGGGATCAGTGGCAGTGCTGGGGGGAGTTGGGGTCAGTGGCACTGCTGGCGGGAAGTTTGGATCAGTGGCAGTGCTGGCGGGGAGTCGGGATCAGTGGCAGTGCCAGGGGGAGTCGGGATCAGTGGCAGTGCTGGCGGGGAGTCGGGATCAGTGGCAGTGCTGGCGGGGAGTCGGGATCAGTGGCAGTGCTGGGGGGAGTTGGGATCAGTGGCAGTGCTGGCGAGGAGTTGGGATCAGTGGCAGTGCTGGCGTGGTGTTGGGATCAGTGGCAGTGCTGGCGGGGAGTTGGGATCAGTGGCAGTGCTGGGGGGAGTTGGGGTCAGTGGCAGTGCTGGCGGGCAGTTGGGATCAGTGGCAGTGCTGGCGGGGAGTTGGGATCAGTGGCAGTGCTGGGGGGGAGTTGGGATCAGTGGCAATGTTGGGGGGAGTTGGGATCAGTGGCAGTGCTGGTGGAGAGTTGGGATCAGTGGCAGTGCTGGTGGAGAGTTGGGATCAGTGGCAGTGCTGGTGGAGAGTTGGGATCAGTGGCAGTGCTGGGGGGAGTTCTGATCAGCCAACTTAGGTGCTCTTGATCAAGGTCATCTGCTGATCTGAGAACTGTAGTGTGGACTTTTAATGGCAACTATAAGCACAGGCAGTGTTACTCACTGTGTCTCAGACTTTGTGGTGTCTCGTAGCAGTGACACCTATGCCGAAATCAGGAGATAGGGTCTCCTCCAACCCCTCCCACTTAACATTCCTCACCATTTAGCTGACCTCTAGTCTCTGCCCCCCCAGCCATGCCCTGAACTAAATGGGCGGCTGCGAAGAGGCTGAGTGGGCAGCCGCAGGCTCCAGGAACAGCCCAGTTGGGTGGCCACAGGCTCCAGGGACAGCCCTGCTTGGCGGCCGCAAAAAGGCTGGGAGAGCGGTGTGGGCTTCAGGAACAGCCCAGGATTCGGTGACCCCTGGCAAATCATCATTCGACCCCCAGGTTTAGAACCACTGCTATAGAGTGATATACTTTGTTCATGTCTGAGGTTTATCACTACCAATCAGATTTTAAGTTGGTGGCATTGGGGCCATCTAGCAGGCATACAGTAACATCAGCATTTTTTCACATTCTTTGGATGGTCCGAGAACATACTGGTCAGCGTTGAAACCCCATCTGTAGCTAACTGCACAAGCTAAAATATATTCCCTGTAGATTAGCTGTTTTTTTCATCCCCCGATGGCTGACAGAGGGGGAGAAATTAATTTGGTTTACAAAGCCATTTTCAAGACAGACTCTTCAAGAAAAGCTGGACATCTTGAGGAAAGGTTGGCCTACCCTGAAGCTAGCAAGCCTGTCCAAGTCAGGGAAAGGGTTTGCCTGACACTTTCAATTCAGTAACTACAAGCGGTACCCTTGGCTCACAGCCTCCGAGGTGCACTGCAAATTGTATTACTGGGAATGCCGGTTATTTGCAGGTGATTGATTTAGTGTTTGGATCTACACTGGCATTCATTCTCGCTGCATGAACTACCTGCCTGTGATGCAACGCCCCATTATACGGCATTTCTGTATAGAATTGATGGTTTCTATAGCGTCATAATGATGGCATTAGCCACTTGTCCTTCTGAAGATTTACCCCCCTTCATGACCAGGCCATTCTTTGCAATACGGCACTGCGTTACTTTAACTGACAATTGCGACACTGTACCCAAATAAAATGTGTGTCCTTTTTTCTCCTACAAAAAGAGCTTTCTTTTGGCGGTATTTGATCACCTCTGCAGTTTTTATTTTATTTTTTGTAAACGAAAAAGACCCACAATTTTGAAAAAAAAAAAACAATAATTTTTACTTTCTGCTATAAAACACATTCAATGGGTCAATATGTATTCTGCTACATATTTTTGGTAAAAAAAATCCCAATAAATGTATATTGATTGGTTTGCGCAAAAGTTATAGCATCTACTAACTATGGGTTATTTTTATTTTTTTACTAGTAATGGTGGTGATCAGCGACTTATAGTAGGACTGTGATATTGTGGTGGACAAATCGGACACTAACTGACACTTTTGACACTTTTTTTGGGGACCAGTGACACTAATACAGTCATCAGTGCTAAAAAATATGCACTGTCACTGTACTAATGGCACTGGCTGGGAAGGGGTTAACATCAGGGGCGATCAAAGGGTAAATGTGTTCATAGCCAATGCTTGTGTACTGTGGGGGTAGGTGCTTTTACTAGGGGAAAGCAGAGATCTGTGTTCCTGCTTAACAGGAACACAGGATCAATGCCTTCCCTACTGCCAGAACGGCAATCCGCCTTGTTTGCCTAGGCAGATCGCTGTTCTGCCTGTGTACTGAACAATCAGCGGGTGCTGGCGGTCATCAAGTCTGTGGTACCCACCGCTGGGCTCCTGCTGTGTGTGATCACAGCGGAAGCGAGCCTGCAGCGCCCCAGACCCGGAAGTGTCGGATCACTAGGTATGTGATCCAGCGCAGCCGTGCCAATTCACCGCCGTATATCTAAGTTATACAGTCGGCAAGTGGTTAAGAGGTGCATTAATTCAGGTAGAAAACCACTGAAGGCCTTCGTGTGAAATGCACAGCCCGTCACTGGTCATAGCCGGTAATCACATTTTAGCTTATATCTGTTTTGTTTGAACTGACACTGAAAAGTTGGTTTACGGTTGCAGAGAGTTTAATATTGGATATCGATTTTTTTTCCCCTCGGATATTAAATAAAGGTCACTGGGTTATCTAATAACAGAAGGCAATAATGTATCCCTTAGCAACAAATTAGCTTAACATTTTGATGAAGCAATGAAACGTATCTGTGATTTCCTGCATGGGTTGTACAGTGCACCATTGGTTACTGCATATACTATCATGACTAGGGTATAAAAGATGCTTTGCTCTCCCAAACTGCTTGACCACCACTCCTCCACTAATCTTTTTCCAAGAATAACCACACGAGACTCAAGATTGAGTATAATGGCCATAGCAGCCTTTTATTAACCAATTTTAAATCACTTTTAAACATATTAACATATAAACATATGCAACATATGAACATCCAGTACATTCTGCCAAAAATAGGAGTCACAAGGTCCTTGTGGGCATCAACTACTCATAACTGTGTGACCACTGGAAAATTTCTAGGCCTCCAGCCGCAACAAACACCAACTCGGAGACAAACAGCTACACGCTGGTACCAGAAACCATAATAATGGGGCCCGTCCCTACCAATGAACATACTCTTTATACTCAAAAACCCATAGCACTGCCCTGTACCTCACCGGCTGCCACGACAAAAACATCAAAAGATCTTAATGCCCAACTACAGTATATATAATTCGACATGGAACTCAATAAGGGCGGGAGGACGAGCCATTGTCTCAAGCATGCCTCACAAAAAAATGCCTCACATTGATTGATAGACGACTGGATGACCACTAGCTACCTCAAACTCAACGGATCCAAAACAGAGCTTCTTCTACTACATGCAAACCAAAATACAAAAATCAAGAACCCTTGGACACCGCCCACCATCTTTGGACAGACCATCGCCCCAAGCACCAAAGCCAAAAGTCTTGGAGTCATTTTTGACTCAGAAATGTCAATGGATGCACAAATTGGATCAGTAGTCAGCGGATCTCGCCATCTTCTTCGCCTGCTACGCAGACTCATCCCCTTCATTCCAAAAGAGGACAAAGCGGCAGTAGTTGGAACTATCACTAACTCCCGACTTGACTACGCAAACTTCCTCCACACCGGACTACCTAAATACCAGATTGCACGCCTACAACTCATCCAAAACACCGCAGCAAGACTGATAACAGAAAAAAAACCCTAGGAATCCATTTCCCCATCCCTGAGGAGCCTACATTGGCTAACCGTAAAGGATCGGATCACATTCAAGACCCTCTGCCTCACCCACAAATGCCTACATGGAAACGCGCCTCAATACCTATGTGAGAAAATAAAACGCTACGTACCTAATCGCAGTCTTCGATCAACCTACCAAAACCTCCTCCACGTTCCCAAATCCCTCTACAAATCGAAGGGAGAATGAAGATTCGCAGTCCAAGGACCACGGCTATGGAACACTCTACTGACCAACATCCGTATGGAAGAAAACCATCAGGCTTTCAGGAAAAAACTCAAGACCTACCTCTTCTAACAAGCTGGACCCACAGGATGGACCAAGCGCCTTGAGGCGATTCAGTTCGCATTTGCAACGCTATACAAGTCATTCATTCATTCATTCAAGCACTCTTTCCTCCGACTGATGATTTCCAAGACCCTCCTACAGATCCCCTTACTGCAGCCCCACCTCCTCCAGTCCTCCCCACCAATCACATGAGTACTTTTTAAAGAATGCTTCCCACTGACCAGAAGCCTTTTTCCTATGCCAACCCCTTTTAACCCTGTCAAGCCGGCCCTTCATCTATGCCTTCATCGGTTGACTACGTCCTATCTTTAAGCAAAAAAAGTAAGGTGCTCCTTGATGTGATGATAATGCATATACAGTATCTCACAAAAGTGAGTACACCCCTCAGTCACATTTCTGTAAATCTTTTCTTCTATCTTTTCATGTGACAACACTGAAGAAATGACACTTTGCTACAATGTAAAGTAGTGAGTGTACAGCTTGTATAACAGTGTAAATTTGCTGTCCCCTCAAAATAACTCAACACACAGCCATTAATGTCTAAACCGCTGGCAACAAAAGTGAGTACACCCCTAAGTGAAAATGTCCAAATTGGGCCCAATTAGCCATTTTTGCTCCCTGGTGTCATGTGACCCGTTAGTGTTGCAAGGTCTCAGGTGTGAATGGGGAGCAAGTGTGTTAAATTTGGTGTTATCGCTCTCACTCTTTCATACTGGTAACTGGAAGCTTAACATGGCACCTCAGAATTCTCTGAGGATATGAAAAAAAAATGTTGCTCTACATAAAGATGGTCTAGGCTATTAGATGATTGCCAAGACCCTGGAACTAAGCTGCAGCATGGTGGCCAAGACCATAGAGTGGTTTAACAGGACGGGTTCCACTGAGAACAGGCCTCGCCATGGTTGACCAAAGAAGCTGAGGTCACGTGCTCAGCGTCATATCCAGAGGTTGTCTTTGGGAAATAGACGTATGAGTGCTGCCAGCATTGCTGCAGAGGTTGAAGGGGTGGGGGGTCAGCCTGTCAGTGCTCAGACCATACGCCGCACACTGCATCAAATTGGTCTGCATGGCTGTCGTTCCAGAAGGAAGCCTCTTCTAAAGATAATGCACAAGAAAGCCCACAAACAATTTGCTAAAGACAAGCAGACTAAGGACATGGATTACTGGAACCATGTCCTGTGGTCTGATGTGACCAAGATAAACTTATTTGGTGATGACATTGGGGAGCTACAGTTCATTGAGGGAACCATGAATGCCAACATGTACAGCATGATCCCCTCCCTTCGTAGACTGGGCCGCAGGGCAGTATTCCAACATGATAACGACCCCAAACACACCTCCATGATGACCACTACCTTGCTAAACAAGCTGAGGGTAAAGGTGATGGACTGGCCAAGCATGTCTCCAGACCTAAACCCTATTGATCATCTGTGGGACATCCTCAAATGGAAGGTGGAGGAGCGCAAGGTCTCTAATATTCACCAGCTCCGTGATGTTGTCATGGAGGAGTGGAAGAGGACTCCAGTGACAACCTGTGAAGCTCTGGTGAACTCCATGCCCAAGAGGGTTAAGGCAGTGCTGGAAAATAATGGTGACCATATAAAATATTGACACTTTGGGCCCAATTTGGACATTTTCACTTAGGGGTGTACTCACTTTTGTTGCCAGCGGTTTAGACATTAATGGCTGTGTGTTGAGTTATTTTGAGGGGACAGCAAATTTACACTGTTATACAAGCTGTACACTCACTACTTTACATTGTAGACAAGTGTCATTTCTTCAGTGTTGTCACATGAAAAGATAGAATAAAATATTTACAAAAAATGTGAGGGGTGTACTCACTTTTGTGAGATACTGTACATGTTTATATACAGTAGAACATGCAACAAGGAGAAGTAATTTTATTCTTTCTTCACAGCAAATCTATACCTAACCTACAGTATGCACACAAAAGGGGACTTTTATTACCTCCTTTTTCCACCATTTTGGCTAAATAATCTGCTGTTATTAATTATAATCTTAGTTTTGGCAGTTAAGCTCTTAATTACACACTAATTGGCTGAAGGTGTAATTATCAAAATGAAGATGAAACTATTAAGCCATCTCTCATCAAGTCATCAACTTCTCATTAAAGTGTTGTATGTTTTTCATGGTAGAGATGAAAATTGCTTGCCATAATAAAAGAATAAATCTTACGTAATGTTGACAGAGTGATGACATTTTGTGGTCCAGATAATGCTCCTGGAGAGGCTCTTACAGGAAGTAGGATCCACCTTATTGTTTGATTGTTAAAGTGACTCTGTTGCATCAGGAAAAAATGAAAGTGCCAGTAAAAGAACTTGTCTCACGGCCCACACTGATGATTCCCCAAATAAAATAAGGTAGCACTGAGTATTACCAGGGAAGTGGACTTTTTAGGCTAAAAAACAATGGAGAAGATATAGCAGTATAAAAATATAAGTTTATTGAAAATTACAAATATATAAAAAGATAGGAATGAAAGTTGTAACATATATGCATCTATGATTATTGTGCAGTGAGCCCTTGTATGTCTACGCGTTTCGCCGTTAGGCTTCCTCAGGACATGGCCAAGGTTCACAGACGAGACAGATAAGAGAGTATGTCTCTCTATCTAAAAATGAGATATAATGTCATTAGATACACACAACTAACACATAAACAAACTGTTCACGATAAAAATCATGCGCTAAGCAATTGCGAGCACAGGAATCATGCTTAGCGCATGATTTTTATCGATTTTTATCGAGTTTTATCATACTCTCTTATCTGTCTCGTCTGAGAACCTTGGCCGTGTCCTGAGGAAGCCTAACGGCGAAACGCGTAGACATACAAGGGCTCACTGCACAATAATCATAGATGCATATATGTTACAACTTTCTATCCTATCTTTTTATATATTTCTAATTTTCAATAAACTTATATTTTTATACTGCTATATCTTCTCCATTGTTTTTTAGCCTAAAAAGTCCGCTTGCCTGGTAATACTCAGTACTACCTTATTTTGTATCTTCAATAATTTATGAACGTGGCTTATTTTTGATGCACTTTCTTCTTTGTCTCGATTCCCCAAATAAGTACCCCTCTATAAAAAAAGGACAGACAGACCTAAAAAGTTGACTTGAAGATAGAAGCCCTACCAGCGGTGACAGCCTGCTGCTAGAGTGCTTCGTTCTAAGGTAAGTATTTCATAATGTGCTAGTATGCGATGCAAACTAGCACATTGTGCAACTGCCTTACAGGTAAAGTATTTCTTTGTGTTTTTCTTTTACTGCAGTGGTTTAAATATTTTCCCACTTGCCATTACCATCTTTTTTGCATCAGTTTTATTTGAAAATTACTTTTGCAGATTATTTAACTTGGGTGGGGGGGGGGGGGGGTGCTCAAAAGAAATGACTTTTTATTATGAAAAAAATTCAGTGAATTGACAATTGCACTCAGCAACAATAAGAATGTATGCTCTGTAAGGAAACAATCCCTGTGAGATAACACATGCAGCCTGTTGTCCCTAATGGATGTGGAGGCTGTGGACATCAGTAGCATTAGGATGTAAAAAAGGGTGAAAAATTCTCCAAGATGCACACAATTTTGCAAGAAATTTATTCAGGGTTTACACTTTAAACTGATACTAAATAGAGAAGTGTTTATTGCCATAGTTAATTCACATAAATCATGTGTAGCACCCTCTAGTGTGCTAGAAGTGTAGTGGTCAGCTTTAGAGTAGGTAAATTTCCAGGCTTGGCTGGCAACCAAGCCTGGGTGTGTGTTTTGATCTGGGATGGGAGTGACCCAGGGCAGAGCTGGGTGACTCATAGGCAGCAACACCTCCCACTTGTTTCCAGAATGTTCTGGTGTCTTCTGGAAAGGAAGGAGGAGAGGAAAGGTGGAGCTGCCTGGGGTATTCTGAGGAGCCCTGTCCAAACCCTAACTTGGATTTGCAGGGGGCAGGCCTCCTTAAATACTCAGGGTCAGCCCAGCTAGGGAGGAGTTGTTCAGGAGGAAGCTGGAGATGGAGTGCAAGGCTGTCGTGGCCTTTAAGGGAGCTCCCCAGTCTGGAGGGGGGGTGACCTTGGGCCTGGGCTTGCAGACGGGACCCTCTTACAAACCACAGAGGTGACCTGGACAGGAACAAGAGAGGACAGCAGGAGACAGCACTGCCAGGCAAGTATCAAGGGAGGAACAACAAGTCACAGCCAGGAGGGCTGGTGAATGACACAGTCAGGAGAGGACTGGGGAGGCACGCCTGAGAGGACTGGAAAATTGCAGTCTGGGATTTGTGCAGAGCCAGTGGAGTGGACTGTGGTGGCATGGGCAGTGGAGAGGGGCAGCTGCTGCCGGGAGGGCTCCCAGGGCCTGAAGAGGTGGTACTGGGAGCAGTGGCCGTGTGGACAGCTAGCACCAAGGACTATAATATATTTGCTACACCATAGGGGCCTGCGGTTCCTGCCTGCAAAGGGAATTTGCTAAGGCCTGGCTGAGCCAGTGTCAGGTCTAAATCTCAGTGCTAGCTGGTCCTGGAGAACAAGCAACTGATGTGCTGGAGGTGTTAAGGAGAGATAGTCTGCAAGCAAGTGTTGTGCTGGAGCTGGAGTGTGGAGCTGTATATACCAGAGGTGTATATAGTTGGTCCCATATATTTTTCTGTAATCAGTCGAGCATCTCATGAATATCCCATCCCCATCCAAGTTGAATTCCCTCAAAAAAAATACAAAGTTCAAGGACTGGTTTTCTGCCTGAGGGTGAATGAGAACTGTGTGCCTTGCTGGGCAGGGTGACGGATGGACCACAACATTCAGCAGCCCTTACGAGGGTACCACTACACATATATATATATATGTGCAGTCACATGATCTTTCCCTGTTCTTTGGCATCTGCAGGGAAATATGTTTGGGATGGGCTTCTATTACTCTGCTGATGTATTCTCTCTACAATGTGAGTCTGTGTCTGCATAGCCCTGATTGGTGCTGTGCCAGTCACATGACTAAAAAAAGTTTCAGAAGAGCTACTGAAATTAGATAAAAAAAATATCAAATATCTGTTTTACAGATTCCTTAACGAGGAACTGCAATCTGCTCACATAATTTGTAATAAAAACATCTTTGCCATTCTGAAGCTTCCCTCCAACCACTTTGCATATTATTTTATATATACTGGAATTCTGTACTTGCCAAATATGCTGCAGAAATCTCCCTCCACTAAGTCTGGCTGCAGCCATTTTAACTGTGGGCAGCTGAAGCTTCCTGGATTTACACAGACACATAGAGGCACACCTCCAGCTCTGCAGCCCTGCAGCTTTCATTGGCCCTCTTATGACTTGTCCCCCTTCCTTCCTGGCAAACTCTCACAAGAGTGAGCTGTGCATGATGTCATATGCCTAGGCTTTTTACCAGACAAGAAACAGGAAGTGGGCTGTATAAGGAATTTACTGGCAGAAAAAAAATGTTTTACTGTTCAAAGTTAAAACAACAATGGCAGAAAATTTATTAGATGGGAAGTTGAAAAAATTGTCTGAAGGTGCACTTTAACCACCTCAATACCACGGACGTCATATGACGTCCTGGGCTTTGGGCGGGTATATCTGAATGATGCCTGTAGTTACAGACATCATTCAGATATTGCCGGTTTCAGCCGGCGAATCTCTACACCATAGGAATGATCATAGCGGCCGTTCCGCCGCTTGATCGTTCCTATGGGAGGCGAGAGGGGACGTCCCCCCCCTCCCGCCGCCCTCCGGTGCTTGCTCCGACTCACCGTTACGATCGGTGAGGCGGAGAGTGGATCCGCCGGCGCCGGATGTAGATCATAGAGATTTCCGGTGGACCAGATGGTCCCCGGAGTCTCTATGATCGTCGGAGGCCGGGCGCAATGTTATGACGTCATGCCCGGCCTCTCCATTCAAAAAAACGGCGCCGCTTCGGCTGGGAAGCGGCGATCGTTTTATTTATTTTTTTTATTTCAGGCTTCCCAGCCTAGTGGTGAGATATGGGGTCTTATTGACCCCATATCTCACTATTAAGAGCACCTGACATGTCATATTGCTATTACAAGGGATGTTTACATTCCTTATAATAGGAATAAAAGTGATCAATTTTTTTTTTTCAAAAAAGTGTCAAAATAAAAAAAAAATATATATAATTAACAATAAAAATTTTTTTTTTTCTAAAGCGCCGCTGTCCCCGTGTGCTCGCACGCAGAAGCGAACGCATACGTAAGTCCCGCCCACATATGAAAACGGTGTTCAAACAATACATGTGAGGTATCGCCGCGAACGTTGGAGCGAGAGCAATAATTTTGGCCCTAGACCTCCTCTGTAACTCAAAACATGTAACCAGTTAAAAAATTTCAAGCGTCGCCTATGGGGATTTTTAAGTACCGAACATTGGCGCCATTCCACGAGCGTGACATGTTAGGTATCTATTTACTCGGCGTAACTTCATCTTTCACAAAATGCAAAAGCATTGGGCTAACTTTACTGTTTTTTTTTTTTTAACCACTTGCTTACAGGGCACTTAAACCCCCCTCCTATACAGACCAATTTTTAGCTTTCAGCGCTGACGCACTTTGAATGACAATTGCGCGGTCATACAACACTGTACCCAAATTAAATTTTTATCATTTTTTTCCCCACAAATAGAGCTTTCTTTTGGTAGTATTTGATCGCCTCTGCGGTTTTTATTTTTTGTTAAAAAAATTTAAAAAACCGAATTTTTTAAAAAAAATTTTTTATTTTTTTTTATATTTTGTTATAAAATTTTTAAAAAGGGTAATTTTTCTCCTTCATTGATGTACGCTGATGAGGCGGCCCCAATGGGCACTGATAGGTGGCAGTGATGGGCACTGATGGGTGGCAGTGATGGGCACTGATTGGTGGCAATAATGGGCACTGATCTTGTACACTGCTAGGTGGCACTGATTGGCACCACTGGTGGGCATTGTTAGGTGGCAATGGTGGGCATTGATAGGTGGCACTTGTAGGCATTGATAGGTGGCACTTATGGGCATTGATACGTGGCACTGGTGGGCACTGTGATGTGGCAATGACAGGTGGCACTGGCAGGGGGTACTTGTGGCACAATTGAGGCATTATTGCCTCCTCCTCTTCGGGACCGATGTCCCTTGCTGATGAGCCGGTGATCGTTTTTTTTTTCTCCTCGCACTGTCAGAGCGAGGAGAAAAAAAAAACGATCACAGAGCTTTTGTTTTGATCATGTGATCAGCTGTCATTGGCTGACAGCTGATCACATGGTAAGGGGCCGGGACCGGCCCCTTACTTGGATCGGTGATCACCCGAGTCTCAGTGACTCGGTGATCACAGCGCGCTCCACGCACGTGCACAGAGGAGGCCGTCATATGACGGCCTCCCGGGAATTCAGGTCTGCGCTGTAGCCGTCATTCGGCTATAGCGCGGATGTCAAGCGGCTAAACACAAAACAGTTTTTTTCCCCAAAAAAACGCGTTCGAAAAATTCCTGCGCAAATACTGTGTGAGATAAAAAGTTGCAACAACCGCCATTGTATTCTCTAGGGTCTTTGATAAAAAAACATATATAATGTTTGGGGGTTCAATGTAATTTTCTAGCAAAAAAATTATGATTTTTACATGTAGGAGCAAAGTGTCAGAAT
Organism: Lithobates septentrionalis; assembly: GCA_037952835.1. NCBI lineage: Eukaryota > Metazoa > Chordata > Amphibia > Anura > Ranidae > Lithobates > Lithobates septentrionalis. The sequence goes on from JBBDGP010004282.1 coordinate 149,490, forward strand.
TGGCCCGGTATTGAGGTGGTTAAAATCTTTATTGAACATTAAATGTGCATTAATATGGTGTAAGTGGAGTCAAAGATGATTTACACTAGCTTTTCTTTTTTTTCAGATGGCATCTGCATCCAAGGCTCTTTTTTAACTTTACAGGTATTAGCAATTATATTACATATATATTTAATACTAATTTATATTAAAACTAAGCATTTTTTTGAGTTTGTTAGTGAATGTAATTAATCAGCATACTATATCCCACTATAGTATTAAGGAATAAGAGGGCATGGAGGAGGAGGGAGAGAGGGGAGTGTCATTTACCACTGTGCATAAGCCTGTGACAGGAGTCACTTTGGACGGGGGGGGGGGGGGGGGGGGCTTGTGGAACCCAGCTTACCTTGGAGAGCACTGAAATCTCCTTGTTCAGCTCCCCTGGCCCCTACTATGTGTAAGTCACCCTGTGTCTATTAGGGGCACAGGGTGACGGTGAAACCCAGTCTGATCTGCACTAGTCAGACTCACTGTACAGTCACATTGGAATATTGTGTGTATATATATTGTATATTGTCTCATATACTGTTGTAGACTCTTTACTAGATCGTTTTAGGTGTGGCTGTATCCCACTGCTGCCACCACTGTAACGGAACGTCCCACACTCCGCTTGAGTGCTTCCGTCATATACCGCTTCTTCCAGTCTGACTGTAGATATTAAATATTTTTGACGAATATTACAACCAAGAAAAAGGCAGGACTCGATTGGCTGCAAAGCTGGAACATGAACTGTTTATTTGAACAAAGGCACACAGAGATTACACTCAGGAGACAATCCCCCCTTCTGTGCATAATGAAACAGAGCAGGGTAGACTTTACCTCCACCAGTAGCATGACACAGGTGTATTCAAACTTCTCATCAGTAGACCAGGGGCGGACTGACCATTGAGCCACTCGGGCACTGCCCGAGGGCCCTGGGCCACTAGGGGGCCCCATTAGGGTTGCCAGCCTCAGTAAAACCAGGGACAGTATGTATAAATCTGTGTTTTTTTTTACATCTGTCTGTGTATACTGTTTGTACATGTATGTGTATACTGTGTGATTGTATATTGTGTGTGTGTGTATACTGTGTGGTCCCATAATCTCTGATTGCCTGGGGGCCCCATAATCTCCTATTGCCCGGGGGCCCCATGAGTTATCAGTCCTCCCCTGCAGTAGACTGTCTTTGGGAGGGGCTGCTGGAGAAATATCCCCCCTCCCCTCTCACAGCTAATCCACAGAGACATATACACCCCATAATAGGTTGCTCCCAAGGCAGACACAAACAATGGGATACAGCCACACCTGAAATGATCTAGTAAAGTAGTAAAGTGTCTACAACAGTATATGAGACAATATACTATATATATATATATATATATATATATATATATATAAATATTCCAGGGTGGTTGTACGGTGAGTCTGACTAGTGCAGATCGGACTGGGGTTCTCGGTCACCCTGTGCCCTTAATAAATAGACACAGAGTGACTTGCACATAGGAGGAGCCGAGGGGAGCTCAACAAGGAGATTCCAGTGCTATCCAAGGTTAGCTGGGTTCCACAAGCCCCCCGCCCAAAGTGACTCCCATCACAACACCCACATGTGGAACTCTGTAGCCATGCGGGCTTCACAGGTAAGAAAAAGGAACTGAAGAGCTTAGAACTGAACTGAAATTGAGCATGCTACTTAGAGGATGATCTTAGGCTGCAGTGGGGACACAGAATATGGGAGGGACAGATGAAGGCAGGATCAACCAGGTATATTTCACGCCACACAAAACAAATGGTTTAGTGGCTTTGTGTGTATGCACTCTCTGTTATATAGCATGTAATGAGAGTTTTTCATAGTCTGGGTTTAATGACATGTTAACAGACCTGCCAGTGCCTACAAGCCCTACACTAATCTCTTTTTATGCACCTTATCCACAGCACTCCCTTTGCTTTGTCTGTCACAGCTAAAGCACATTGTCAATATGGCTGCTGTGACTTCACCTCTTTATAGTGATGGGGCTGGCTCATCCTAAATCGCTCTTATTATCCTTTCTAGGCCAGCAGACTTTAATTCAAAGGCCAGGCCATGCATTATGGATACCTTATCTAATTCTTGCCTCATTTTTCTGGGTCTATGAACCTTGAACACATAGGATTCCCTGCAAACCCATGGTAGCGGCAAACCCGAACCTCATCTCTGGTCCTAAGTAAAGAATGCTGAGGGTCAATTAAATGGCAAACCAATTTCCATAATTTTGTCATCCTTAAACTCTGGGGACATTCTTGGATGACCCAATAAGTATCAGCACTCCAGATTTTCATCTGCTTGTGGCCTCTTTATATAATAAAAAATTGTCTCATAAAGCGCTTTTTTTTTCGACCACACTGCTAAACAAAAGCCTTTAAGTCACAGTGAAGCCTCAGTGGTTGATATCAGATACATTATATATTTACTCAAGCGGTCTTGATTTCAAAGATCATAAAAACACATTGCTCAAAGTCGTATTTTATTTCACAAAAGGACTAGGTCTTAAGTTATCCAAACACTTTCTTTTTTTTCACCGTGTAACAGAAACAGACTTTACGTTCTAAAAGAATAACTGAGGACTTCCTAATTCTTGATTTTGGTAACCTATGTAAATTCATTTTTGGGGGGAGGGGTGCGGGGGACTGAAATCTTATATGGCATGTAAAGCCAACTTAAAGTGGTTCTTTGCCCTGTATTAAAAGATAATTAAAGTCAACAGTTATGCTGCTTACACACGAGCGGACTTTTCGACCAGACTGGTCCGACGGACCGAGTCCGGCAGAAAATTCGACCATGTGTGGGCTTCATCGGAGCCGCAGCAGACTTTTTCGGTCGAAAATCTGACGGACTTTAGATTTGGGACATGTTTCAAATCTTTACGTCGGAACGCCAGACCCAGTTCCTATCTAAAAGTCCGCTCATCTGTATTCTAGTCCGACGGACGAAAACCGACGCTAGGGCAGCTATTGGCTATTGGCTATCAACTTCCTTATTTTACGTCATCGCGTACGAATCCTTCAGACTTTGGTGTGATCGTGTGTAGGCAAGTTTGTTTGTTCGGAAAGTCCGTCGGAAGTCCGCCGAAAGTCCGTCGGATAGACCGTCAGACCAGTCCGGTCAAAAAGTCTGCTCGTGTGTACGCGGCATTAGAAATACTGTAGCTGCTGACTATTAATAAAAGGACACTTACCTGTCTAGGGGGTCCAGCGCTGTGTTCACCAGAACAAGCTCTTCGCTAGTCTTCAGATCCCCTGCACCGGCACGTTTACTGTGGGCAGCCAACAGTGATTACTTGTGGCTTCACAGCCAACTGTGTATGCGCCAGCTGCACCTGCAGCCTTCTGGAAAAGGTCAGAGGGGTGTTCCTTGGAGCTCCAAAGGCATTGTGCCTGCAAGAACCATTAATGAAAATCCTGCCTTACACTCAAACATGGGTGCATGTTATACCACCCTCTTGTTTAAATAGCTCACCTGAAGGAACAAAGGAAGATAGGGTGCATCCAAGAGGACTTAAAGGATAAGTTCGCCTTTGTTCACCTTTTATTTTTTTCCTAAATTCCAGCTCCCTTATGTACCAATATAGTATTCATGTACTTTTTTTGCAAAAATATCAAAGCTTTCCATAAAATATAGAGACGCTTACCTTTCTGTCCTCCATCCATGTATCCAAATGTATCTATTGCTTCTGTCTTACTTCCTGAACAGACTATAGGTCATGGCACAGGAAGGAGATAACCAGCTGACCTCATTAGCACACACCCTGCATCATCCACCCTCCCACTCCCAGATGCAAGATTTTTTAAATGAAATGCAATCAATCAGTGATCACCCTTCTCTAAATATACAATATACAATCAGATTGCATAGTGTATGGCCATCTTTATACAAGTACATAGGAGGGAGTGGACAGAAACACTCAGCTGTCAAGCCCTTTTCACAACTCTGCATCGCATTCCCACATGCGTTTTTTTTTTTTTTAGCTGGGGGGGAGGCGTTTTGGAGCATTTTCACTCATCACACATCACATCATCACATCCACCTGAATGGGCTGCCCTACACACAGCAATCGCTCCAAGGAAGCTTCAGAACTTTTTTTTAGAGCGGAGCTTGGTGTGTTTTTACTGTGATTTTTGGTGCCGCGCATTTCTGGAAACGCACAGGAAAACGCACAGCTGGTAATGGGTGGGTAGGTAGGAGGGTGGATGATGCAGGGTGTATGCTAATGAGGCCAACTGGTCAACTCCTTCCTGTGTCATGACCTAAAGTCTGTTTAGGAAGTAAGACAGAAGCAATAGATACGTTTGGAAACATGGATGGAGGACATAAGGGTAAGTGTCTGTAGATTTTATGGAAAGCTTTGATATTTTTGAAAAAAAATAGGGGACATAGGGGAGCTGGAATTTAGAAAAAAAGTGAACAAATGTGAACTTAGCCTTTAAGTAGGTAATATGATGAACACAATGACCTGAACAAATAGAAAGCTACCAGATAAGAAACATAACCCAGGGATGGCACTGGAAACAATAGAATACCCAGCAGCAAGATAGGAAACAACAGGAGACCCAAGAAGAGGATAAGAGTACCAGATCTCGTACAGATAATTGATGCCCAGCTGCCCTCCAGGAGGCCAACTATGTTTGCTGAAGAGGAGGCCAAGAGTTCACACAATGCAGCTGACTGTAGGAGGGTGCAGGGTGTTATTTCATCATAGACTGCAATAGTAATGCAGAGAGAAATGAGGTGGAAAAATCCATGGACCGAACAGTTGGTAAAGGAGGTGGCAGTAAATGACACCACCCTTAGGCTTGAAATAACGCTCATAACTGATACACAACAAACATTCTTGTACTCAACCAAATCCTAAATATGATGTGCAATAATAATAAAACTAAAAGCAGCAGTACAGCAAAGAAAACCTTGCTCAAAATGTGTATATAAAGAGGGGTACCGTGCTAAGATACACCTATAAAATATATGCTCAAAATGCTCACAATGCACACAAAGTATTTTTGTAAAATATCTCAAAACATTAGTGCTTATAAAAAAATGTCCACAAGTCCAAATCGGCTACAATTCTCCACTTTGAAAATGCTTGTGAATAAAGAATCTGTGTGTGAAACCACCACCTCCATGCCAGTGGATCTATGCTCGCTAGATCTTTAAATCATTAAAGGTCATATACGCATCTTCCCCTTTAAGGGGCCGAGACAGGCTCTATCAGAGAATGGCGATTTATTCCACCAAATGGTTGTCCCATAGGTGTGTGCACAGGGTGTGCCAGGTGTGCCTGGGCACACCCTAATCACCGCATGCGGCGCAGATTTTCCGTTTAGACCCCTGATATTTCCCCAAAACCCCCTAACTGGGTTCCAAAAAAAAAAAAAGTAACAAAAATGATAGAAAATAAAATTAAAATAAAAAATAAAATAAAAATAAAAAATACTGATCCCATCCACTGCCCTACTGACACCAGTGTCTGCCCTATTGACATTGTCTGCCCTATTGCACACACACACATATGTGTTCAAGCTTTGGGGTGCACACCCTAATGCAATATGCTGTGTACACCTATGGGTTGGCCATAGTTAAATCACAAATATAGCTCAAAAAGAAGAACATTTAAAATCCATAGAGATTTCTATTTGTGTAAAAGAACCCATAAAACTTTTATTGAAATGCACTCACATTATTAAAACGAAGCCATGCGCCATGCTTTACTTTAATTGTGCATAAGAGTAGGGACAGCTATCAGCGCTTTTGTGTGAACATTGCCCGGGATTCAGTCTGAAGGGACTGGTGGTGCTGCTGCTCTCCCTCCCTCGTCTGTAAGCACAACTGACAGGTCTCAGCACTCTCCCCCCCCTACGTGTTACGTCATCAACTTCTTCAGGGGAAATATTTTTTTATAAGTGCTAATGTTTTGAGATATATTACACCAACATTTTGATTTTGTGCACTGTGAGTACTTTTAGCATATATTGTATTGTATTTGTATTGTATTTGTATAGGTGCCCCTCTTTATATGCACAACCCTCGTAATATACTTTTGGAAAGGTATTTTTTAGTAGTATAGATGATCTGTAAAGCGGGACTAGTGGGACCTCATTTAGAATAGTGTGTCCAGTTCTGGAGACCTCACTTACAAAAATATATTGATAAGATAGAACAAGTCCAGAGACGGGTAACAAAAATGGTAAAAGGTCTGGGGGATGAAACATATCGAGTGACTTCAGGAACTTGATATGTACAGTCTGGAGAAAAGAAGGGAAAGGGAGGGCAGTTTTTTTTTCAATATGAAACCAAAATCAAGAACACGGGGACATGACCTTAAACTAACTGGAGGGAAGTTCAAAACTAATCTTAGAAAGTATTATATTTTTTTTTTATTCAAAGAAAACGTTTATTAAAGAACATAGATATACATACACCGAAGCAAGATATACATTCCATTACATAAAGGAACATCACACGTAGAAAATTTGCACATTCTGCAAGTTTATCTAAACATTTCCCGACTACCTGGTCATGTCACTTGCCCTGTTCTAGATTACATTACCAGCGCCTGCCTACTTCAGCCAAAGATCCAGGGTATACCCCATTTAGGTATCAACACCCAGCAGCCTACCCATGACCAGATACACCGGGGCAAGTCCCAGTACATTCAGCCATGGCCCCCATATCTTCTCGAATTTCTGGGCAGAGCCCTTATGTTGATAAATTACCTTCTCCTTCCAGAGCATATCTCCCATTATGTTTATCCACTCCTTAAGCGTAGGGGGATCCTCCGATATCCAGTGAGCCCTAATTATTTTGCGTGCCTGAAACAGGGATCTAGAAAGTATTATTTAACTGAAAGGGTAGTGGATTCTTGGAATAAACTACAAGCAGAGGTAGTGAGACAGTTAAAGTGGAAGTCCATGCAAAAACTAAAATCCCTGCATCTATAGCCACCATGGATCTAACACCAACCTCTCTATCCCTGTAAAGAAAAAATAAGTATACATACCTTTTTGGAAGCCGATCTGACCCGCTCCGACCCGATCTCAAGCGGCGTAAGCTCTGCAGAGGACAGCTGTGAAAGGAATGGGAAGTGACGTCACCCATAGAGTCATTGTCGCCCGTCTCCTCTGCACCCGCCTCTACAGTGAAGCCGCAGCTGACAGCTTAGCATGGGATCTGGTCGGAGCGGGTCAGATCGGCTTCCAAAAAGATATGCATACTAATTTTTTCTTTACAAGGATAGAGAGGTTAGTGTTAGATCCGTGGTGGCTATAGATGCAGGGATTTGAGTTTTTGCATGGACTTCCACCTTAACAGTAAATGGCTTCAAATATGCTTGGGATAAACATAGATCTATAGTCAGACAACAAAGTTAACCAAAAAAAACCCCATAAAAAATAATAATAAAAAAAAAAACACAAAAAGAAAAAAAAAAAAAGGGAAAACTCAATAGACTACAGTACTCAGTATTTTTCTGCCATCACTTTTCTATGTTTATATGACTAAACTCATCGGTTTAAAGTGGAGTTCCATTCAAAAGTGGAATCTCCACATTTTTACCCCCCTTCCGGTGCCACATTTGGCACCTTTCTGGGGGGGGGGGGTGGGTACCTGTTTTTGACAGGTACCCTTCTCCTCTTCCGGGAGACCTGGCTGCGCGAGATGCAGCGAGGTTCCCTGGAAGTTCAGCCCCCCTCCTCCTTTCTCCACCGCCGGCCCTGTTAGAAAGCGCGTTGTGCTTCGCGCATGTGCAGTAGGGAACCAGCCGTGAAGCCAAAAGGCTTCATTGCCGGTTTTCCTTACCATAAATGGCGGCGGCAGCACCCAAGAGCCGACCCGAAAATCGGATGGGGTGCCGACATTGCGGAATCCCTGGACAGGTAAGTGTCCATATATTAAAAGTCAGCAGTTACAGTATTTGCGGGCTGGAGCTCCGCTTTAACCGTTTCCCAAAGCAGCTACATGGAAAGTATGGTGTGAATGATAACTGTCACAGTGGCTTGTGCTCTCAGCCAAGCTGACACGCCATCCAATGGTTGGTGTCATAAATGATCGCATGTGAAGCACAATGCCAACTGCAGGTCAAGCAGAGGCTAAGATGGCAGCTAATTTGGCTGTAAAGGAGAGGAAGGTTTAGATCCACTTAAATGATAAAACCATGGAGTTTATTAAACAAAAAAAGTCATTTAGTACCTGGTACCTATTTTGTAGAGGATGTAGATCTGTTATAAAGGGTGAGCCAGCACCACTGCGTCTGTCCAGGCATAATTACACACCTCGAGCAGCGACTGGTTTCTTTACTTCACAGCAACTGAAGGGGTTAACACAATATCCTATTAGGCAATGTCGCCCATGAAATACAATATATGACAAAAGATTTCTGTACAGAAAACCAATTTTTACTGTTTAACTGCAGTCTCTGAAACCCTTTTTACATTCCCAGCGAGGAGATTTGGAATTTCCCATCTGCTGTTCTGTTCAGCTATTAATATGCCACTTTACAATGTCCACTGCGATTTGTGTTCCTACATCTCGCCGTAAATGTGACATTTTTATTTGTATCTCTTTACACTTTAGTCTGCTACAACGTATTATGCCGTGTATACAGAGAACCTAAGCTTGCTTCTAACAGATTATGCCGATAAATACAGCAGTGCCGATGGGCAAATGCAATATCTTATAGCAGTGCTTCTCAACCAGGGTGGTGCAGCACCCTGGGGTGCCTTTTGGGTTTCCCCAAGGTGCTGCAAGCTGTGGGGGCCCAGTTTGCCTTGGATCAGAGATGGATGAGAGGGCTCTGTGGTGATGGGGGACTCTGATGTGATGGAGAGACTCTGATGGGAAGACCCTGTCTTGGGCTACTCTGATGTGATGGGGACTCTCATGTATAGGGGGGTTCTCATGAGATGTATGGGGGGGGGATGTTGATGTGATAGGGGGCTCTGACAGAAAGGGGGGATATCTTGTGTGATGGGGGCCTCTGACATAAAGGGGGGACAGCTAAAGTGATGGGGCCTCTGATGTGAAGGGGGCTCTGATGTGATGGGGGAGACCTCTGAGGTGAAGTCCATAAGCTGTAAGCTGTTGTGCAGATTCATTGTACATTGTCTCTGGTGCTGGGGTTCTTAAACCAGGGTCTATGGGCCATGGGCTTTAGGGGGTCCATGAGGGTCATCTGTAAAAAAAATTATGTTTACTATACAACCCCCCCCCCCCCCTGTTCCAATCAGTGGTTTTCCATTGAAAGAAATTAAAAGCATTGTTTACCATTTAAATTAGCATCATAAGTCTCTGCACAACAACCACTATCTTGTGCCACTTCTTAATAGCAAGTGCTAATTCTCATTTTCTAGTAATAGTAGTAGTTGTGGTAGTAGTTACTTTATGCGTGAAAAGGAATGAGTTGTTTATTATGATTGTTTACTTCAATTTAAACTTTGTGTGTGGCATACAGTCAGGTCCATAAATATTGGGACATGGACACAATTCTAATCTTTTTGGCTCTATACACCACCACAATGGATTTGAAATGAAACGAACAAGATGTGCTTTAACTGCAGACTTTCAGCTTTAATTTGAGGGTATTTACATCCAAATCAGGTGAATGGTGTAGGAATTACAACAGTTTTTATATGTGCCTCCCACTTTTTAAGGGACCAAAAGTAATGGGACAATTGGTTGCTCAGCTGTTGTACGGCCAGGTGTGTGTTATTCACTCATTATCCCATTTACAAGGAGCAGATAAAAGGTCCAGAGTTCATTTCAAGTGTACTATTTGCATTTGGAATCTGTTGCTGTCAACTCTCAATATGAGATCCAAAGAGCTGTCACTATCAGTGAAGCAAACCATCATTAGACTGAAAAAACAAAACAGACCCATCAGAGAGATAGCAAAAACATTAGGTGTGGCCAAATCAACTGTTTTGGAACATCCTTAAAAAGAAAGAACGCACCGGTGAGCTCAGCAACACCAACAGACCCGGAAGACCACGGAAAACAACTGTGGTGGATGACCGAAGAATTATTTACCTGGTGAAGAGAACACCTTTGGGATGAATTGGAGCGGAGACTGCGAGCCAGGCCTTCTCATCTAACATCAGTGCCTGACCTCACAAATGCTCTTCTGGAAGAATGGTCAAACATTCCCATAGACACCCTCCTAAACCTTGTGGACGGCCTTCCCAGAAAAGTTGAAGCTGTTATAGCTGGAAAGGGCGGGCCAACTCAATAACAAACCCTACGGACTAATGCCCTGTACACACGGACGGACATTCCGACAACAAAATCCATGGATTTTTTCCGACGGATGTTGGCTCCAACTTGTCTTGTATACACACGGTCACAGCTGTCGGAAAATCCGATCGTTCTGAACGTGGTGACGTAAAACGCGTACGTCGGGACTATAAATGGGGCAGTAGCCAATAGCTTTCGTTTCTTAATTTATTCTGAGCATGCGTGGCACTTTGTGTGTCGGATTTGTGTACACACGATCGGAATTTCTGACAACGGATTTTGTTGTCGGAAAATTTTATAGCAAGCGCTCAAACTTTGTGTGTCGGAAATTCCTAAGGAAAATGTGTGATGGAGCCTACGCACGGTCAGAATTTCCGACAACAAGGTCCTATCACACATTTTCCATCGGAAAATCCGACCGTGTGTACGGGGCATAAGACTGGGAAGCTATTAAAGCTCACGTGCGTGTGAAGGCAGGCGTACCAATACTTTTGACAATATAGTGTATGTGTCCTACCACAATGCACCGTGGTTTCACCCTTACTGTGGTGGTGTGGCGGTTGGAAGATTGAAGTACAGTGTGAGGCGGGGGAGACACAGGTAATGGACAGTCCTGCAAACACTGAGATCTCTCATCTCTTATGCCGCGTACACACGAGCGGACTTTACGGCGGACTTTGCCCGGCGGACTTTTCGACGTACTTTCCGACGGACTTTCTGAATGAACGGACTTGCCTACACACAATCCACCAAAGTCCGTCGAATTCGTACGTGATGACGTACGACCGGACTAAAACAAGGAAGTTCATAGCCAGTAGCCAATAGCTGCCCTAGCGTGGCTTTTTGTCCGTCGAACTAGCATACAGACGGCGGACTTTTCGACCGGACTCGATTTCAACGGATAAATTTTAAACAAGTTTCAAATCTAAGTCCGTCCAACTTTTGAGAAAACAAAGTCCGCTGGAGCCCACACACATCGAATTGTCCGACGAAATCCAGTCCGCCGGGCAAAGTCCGCCGTAAAGTCCGCTCGTGTGTACGCGGCATTAGTTTTCCTGGCAAAGTATAGGCATAGGCCGAGTTACACCTTAAACATATTTTATTGGTTACATTTGGTATTTTGAAACATCACAACCCCCTTGTCTAAGAATATGAGATGGGAAGAAAAAAACACAAAACACAGCAGTTAAAAGTGTCCATGTTACAGAAACCCTGTAAAGTGTAAATCTTTAGAGACCCGTCATTTATTACCTGTAGTCCTGTCTCCATTCTGTGTGATATTTAATTGCGAATCACCAGCTACAACACAGACGTTTGTTGTCTATAACGACACACGCCCCCCCTCCCATCCTCCACCCCCGACCATTCTTGTTGGATTACCAATGCCATGGAAACACAATACTGATTTCTTATATGGAAATGGTTCCTGCTGAGTATTTTATAACAAATTACACTTTTCTTGTATTTTATCATGATACAAAGTACTCAGAGTGCCAAAAAGCCATATGATACTCCTGCCACTGTTGTTTTTTTAATAATAGGTTTTGGCACAAGCCATTTGCAATTGCCTTTAATGGTTTTTAGGCATGTGTACAAAGGATGCTTCTCATTGTACGATTTAGATAGTAAAGCCAAAAATATTTTGACTTGTTACATCAGTAGGCAATGATGTATTGTAATGTATTATGTTACGTTTTTGAGGTTATGTTACGTTCCAGAAGATGATTCTAAGGGTTTTTTTTTTCTTTCTGGGCAGCTTTTTGGACGCACAGTTTGTCAAAGAATTACTGAGAGTTATTTTAGCCGTGTTCCAAAGTAACCCAGTTGATTGATTATAGCTGTTTTGGATCGATCTGTGTATAAAGTAGAACCTCTCCCCCATGCAACTCCCTACTCTATGAATATGTTCGTTGCAAGTGAAACGCATCGGGAGGTGGAATCCCGATAATCTGTCTTGCCCTGAACCATTCATTAAATCTTTAATGATGGTTTATGGTATGGGGTAAGGCTGACTTTTTTTCTTTTTACTGCTGCTGAACTTGAGATTGAGAGTGAACCACTGGAGAGCTAGCACCCGACCCTGGGGTATGCAGGCATAAAAATCTGTAGACTTCTTACCCAGCAACCCAAGTCCAGGAACAAGGGCTTAGACAGGGGCCAGTAGGCTAACTCTGGGCTAAATATGTATATACACTATATTGTAAAAATAATTGGGACACCTGCCTTTACACGCACATGAACTTTAATGACATCCCAGTCTTCGTCCGTAGGGTTCAATATTGAGGTGGCCCACCCTTTGCAGCTATAACAGCTTCAACTCTTCTGGGAAGGCCGTCCACAAGGTTTAGGAGTGTGTCTATGGGAATGTTTGACCATTCTTCCAGAAGAGCATTTGTGAGGTCACAAATAGGTGGTCCGGTTAACTGCTTCTGGGCCGCCCACCGCATATTTACTGCTTGATGTTGGACGAGAAGGCCTGGCTCCCAGTCTCCACTCTAATTCATTCCAAAGGTGTTCTATGGGGCAGGGGCGGATCTGGGGGGGCAACAGGGCAATTGCCCCCCCCCGAAATAATAGTACTGATATGTCATTGTCTCCTCTCCTGCCGGCCCGAGTCTCTCTCTCACATGAGCCGATCAGTGGCGCCGAGAGAGAGACTCGCGTCTATGTGGTTATGGGCGGCGGCGGTCACTCACTCTGACAAGGAAGGATACCAGGAGGAGGTGGGTGGAGCCTCTTCCCTGCACTCGTTGCTAGACGCCAGGTGGCCCAGGCGTTAGCAACGAGTGACGTCAGTCACAGTGAGTGAGTCACCGTCACGTCGGAGGTTGGACTCGAGTCTCTCAGAGCCGACCGACCTGACAGTGTGACAGGACAGTCACAGGAGATGCTCATGCTGGATGCTGGAGAAATAGGGCAGACTCACTGTGTTAACTTCCACTTCCGTTCTTCCGCCCCTGTTACACAGTAACTAACTGAGTGCACTAACATGTCCAGCCAGGCTGCCAGCCCGTCCACAGTCAGTGGCGGCAGGGCTTTCTCAGCCCCTGACTGTGTTGGCCCCACCCACAGGCACCCTCCTTCCTCCATGTTGTCCACACTAAAGTACAGGCCACCACCACCCATGAGTTATTGTTGGCTCCACCCACCTCCTCCATCTTCTCCACCTTGGGCAGTCTGCAGTGCAGAGCGCAGTGATACACAAAGACGACTTTATTGAGAAGATTACTGGATCCATCCGATCCATATCCATTGATTCTCCACTCCATTGCTCCGAAATCCTGCATGGGAACCCCTACCCTCACCAGAGCACCAATTGACTAAACGACCGGTGACAGGCGATGTGGCAAGTGACAATCCGCAACGTGTGGCAGGTGACATGGCAATTGACAGTCTGCAACTTGTGGCAGGTGATGTTGCAAGTGACAATCCGCATCTGGTGACGGTGGCATGTGAAACACTCAGGGCTCCCACTGATTCTGCCTTATGGTGAGTTGAACTATTTCATTTTAGATAACAATGCAATAACAGAAATAATGCTCTTCAATCATCCTGACACCATAACAACCATGGTGCCAGGATGATTGAAGCACCAACACCAGCCATTTCTCTGATAAATTGCCCTAAAAATAATTTTCTGGCAGTGCCCCTCCCGAGACTAGACTCTGGATCCGCCCCTGCTATGGGGTTGAGCTCAGTACTCTGAAGGTCAGTCAAGTTCTTCCACCTCAAACTCGCTCATCCATGTCTTTATGGACCTTGCTTTGTGTACTGCTCCAAATCATTTGGTGGAGGGGGGATTATGGTGTGGGGGTTGTTTTTCAGGGGTTTGGCTTGGCCCCCAGTGAAGGGAACTCTTAAGGCGTCAGCATACCAAGACATTTTGGACATACTCCCAATGTTTTGGGGAACAGTTTGGGGATGGCCCCTTCCTGTTCCATAATGACTTCACACCAGTCCACAAAGCAAGGTCCATAAAGACATGGATGAGCGCGTTTGGGGTGGAGGAACTTGACTGGCCTTCAACCCGATAGAACACCTTTGAGATGAATGAGAGCAGAGACTGGGAGCCAGGCCTTCTCGTCCAACATCAAAGCAGTAAAAATGCGGTGGGTGGCCCGGAAGCAGTTAACTGGACCACCCATTTGTGACCTCACAAATGCTCTTCTGGAAGAATGGTCAAACATTCCTATAGACACCCTCCTAAACCTTGTGGACGGCCTTCCCGGAAGAGTTGAAGCTGTTATAGCTGCAAAGGGCGGACCAACTCAATATTGAACCCTACGGACTAAGACTGGGATGCTATTAAAGTTCATGTGTGTGTAAAGGCAGGCGTCCCAATTATTTTGACAATATAGAGGGGCAGCCCTCTAGGCTAATCAAAAAAAAAAAACTAGCAGTGTGTACTAAGCTTAAAGGAGCTATATAGGTTGTTTTTTTTTTTTTTTAAATAACAAACATGTTATACTTACCTCCATTGTGCAGTCCGTTTTGCACAGAGTGACTCCTCTTCTGGGATCCCCCGGCGGCTGTCTCGGCTCATCCCCACAATAGCTACCTCCCCTCTGGGAAGCTCTATCCCAAAGGGGTTAGCTTGCGGGCGCACTCCCTGCCTAACGCTGCGTCCATAGACACAGAGTGTATGACTCGGTCCCGCCCCCCCCCCCGGCGGGCCGCATCATTGGAAGTGATTGACAGCAGCGCGAGCCAATGGCTGCGCTGCTATCAATCTATCCTATCTATCCAATCAACGGCCAGACTCCGTGGAGAAGAGGACGCCGGGAGACGCGCACAGCAGGTGAACGTGCTCAGGTAAGTAAACGGGGGGGCTCGGGGGGGTGGTCATTGCCAGGTGTTTTTTTCACCTTATTGCATAGGATGCATTAAGGTGAAAAAACACAAACCTTTACAACCCCTTTAAGTAGAAGCACATAGCAGACACACCCGGCCCAGCATCCTCAGCAGGGAATGGCGTTCCACTTTCTTGGCTAGCTACTATTTTTCTGTGCTATATCTGGTTACTTTCCTCCCCTTCCTACTCCATAGACACAAACACGCACACTTGGATATTCTAAATATAAATCTTTATAGTAAAATTGTTTTTAATGGAGTCATCTTTCGTTGGTCACATCTTGCCAATCACTATGTGATGTTTACGGCCAGCTTCAGGCGGAACAAAGAGCGCCATAGAGGCTTAAAATGTATAATTTGCTGGCATAAAATGTATAATTATACTTCCTAAACTGATAAGCCTACAAGCAACATTATATGTTGTAGGCGCATGCTGTATACTGGGGGTTGTAGTGCCACAGTTGCCACCTGGACATGCGTTGCCCATACCCTGGTTCGGGGTTATAATAATATTTCTGTCTGAGTACGTTGGAAGCTGTGGCGAGGCCTGCAGCATCCGGTTCTCAGCAATGCTGTCTACCACATTAAGTCAATATCACTTTTATAAGGTGTTGAGTGTCGAGGAACGCACGGTAAACGCTCACTAATTGGCCCCTGTTGTGGTTTTCTTGGATTTCGACTGATGGAGATTCCCCGGGAGAACCAGAGCAATATTAAACAATTTCTTTGTGGTTTCAATAAGATCTCTGTATAATGTTCATAAACCACAACTGGAAATGTCCCCGTTTCCTCCTGCCTGAGACTGCTGGAAATTAAATTCCTGATTTCTGGTACAAGACAAGCTACGGTATATGTTATAGTAGTAGTGGCCCACTTGTGGTGGCTTGTGAGCCACATGTGGCTGTCATCCGCTGCTGGTTTATGAGATTCAAGATGTTTTTATGACTGTTGGGAAGCATAGGCATAACAATCTTGTAATAAACAATAACCAAAGTGAATTGCTTTGCTCTTGTTCACACAATTAAAAAAAAAGCTAAAACTGTTTTGTGTTGGAAGGGCAAGGCCTCAGCTCTATGGATTCACACGAGGCAATTCTAAAACAAACTTATCATTTTCAACTGACAACACTAGACCTAGGCCTGGCTCACAGTCTCCACTCTAATTCATCCCAAAGCTGTTCTATTGGGTTGAGGTCAGTCAAGTTCCTCCACCCTAAACTCGCTCATCCATGTCCTTATGGACCTTGCTTTGTGTACTGCTCCAAATCATTTGGTGGAGGGGGGATTATGGTGTGGGGGGTTGTTTTTCAGGGGTTTGGTTTGGCCCCCCAGTGAAGGGAACTCTTAAGGCATCAGCATACCAAGACATTTTGGACAATTTCATGCTCCCAACTTTTTACAGAAGAGTTTGGGGATGGCCCCTTCCTGTTACAACATGACTTCACACCAGAGCACAAAACAAGGTCCATAAAGACATGGATGAGCGAGTTTGGGGTGGAGGAACTTGACTGGTGTGCAGTCATGTTGGAACAGGAAGGGGCCATCCCCAAACTGTTCCCAAAAAGTTGGGAGCATGAAGTTTTCCCAAATATCTTGGTATGCTGACGCCTTAATGCCCTGTACACACGATCAGACTTTCCGATTTTTGTTCGAAGGGTGTTGGCTCCAACTTGTCCTGCACACACGCGGTCACACAAATGTTGGCTAACAATTACAAACGTAGTGACGTACAAGACGTACGTGATATCTCCATTACGAACGCTAGTTTTACTAGATGGAGCGCTTCCGGCTCGTACTTGATTCTGAGCATGCGTGGACTTTTGTGCGACGGACTTGTGTACACGCGATCGGAAAGTCCGACAACAAACATTTGTTGGCGGAAAGTTTGAGAACCTTCTAGCCAACATTTGTTGGTGGAAAGTCCGACAACAAATGTTCAATGGAGCGTACACACGGTCTGACTTTCCGCCAACAAGCTCAAATCCAACATTTGTTGTCGGAAAATCCGATCGTGTGTACAGGGCATAAGACTAGTTGTCCAGAGCATCCCCCCCTTTACATCAGATGTCAAAAGCCCCCCACCATCAGAAGTGAAAAGTCCCCCACCCTCCTTTATATGATAGTACTACACCCACTACCTTAAGCTTGGGGGGGGTGGAAAGCAGAAAGTGTAGGGTCTGGAGGAGAACCAGAGGAGGGCTAGGGTCACCTGCTGGAGTCTGCTGAATGCTGAGACCAGGGGAGGCGGAGATGAGGGGGTGTTGCGGCTGCATAGAGAAGTGCAGGATCTGGCGTAGGAGTTCTGTCCTCCTCTCTGCCCTGGACTGCCGAGGCAAGGTGGGGGTGGAGACAGGGCTACTGATAAAAAATCACAGGGCCCCCTGCAGCCTACCTGACAGGGCCCCCCTCCTCCAAAAATATCAAATTACATTTTTGCTAAAATGCAGCTCCCGTGATGCTATCTGAAGCCATGGCAGAAATGATACCCCCGTTGAACAAGACGCATTCAAGTGAATTGCGACACAAAGGCAATATCTGCATCCCACAGTGAGCAATCGGTACCAATCGCTCACTGTGTTCATTCAGGGTGGTGTGTTCATTCAGGATGGTGAGTGCCCCCCCCGCTCACCATCCTGAAAAAACCCGCCTGTGTGCCCTTGGTAGCTGCCGACAGGAAGACGATAGGAGGGAAAATGGCAGCACTGCATTGGGAAAAGGGCACACGGGGGTCCCAGACAGCACGGGGAAGGGGGCACAGATACTAGAACCGACTCCCTCTGCAGTGCAGCCGAAGGAAGAAAAGTAGAGGCCGGCAGCACTGTACAAGAGTCACAAGTGTCAGCAATAAGGAAGTACTGCTGGTTCTCCTGCTCGGTAGGTGTCCAGGCCCCCCTTCTGAACTGATGGGGCCCGGGCCCAGTACCGATGGGATGGCTGTACTACCTTATCAGCTGCCCTGGATGGAGGTGAGGTGCAGGAGAGGTGCGAGGGCCACATGAAATGGCCTGGAGGGTTGGATTTGGCCCGTCCGCCTTGTGTTAGACACATGTGCACTAGATGATGCTTTCTGTATTGTGGGTTGTAACCTCAGGCAGTTGACTTAAGAGGACCTGTCCTACCGTAAAGCGCACAGCTCCCTAAAGACGAGTCAATAATTGGCGAAGCCACACTTGCATCTAGAGCAACAAAGATTTAAACCCTCCCGTTTTTTTTCTTGGAATTATTTTCACAAACACCCTCTGGGATTTTTTTTCTAAAGGCTGCCAACCGTCTGCAAACCATTAGTCACAAATATATATAACCACCTTAGAATAACAGAAGGGTTGAACAAGATGGGAGCCACTTTTTTTTTCAGTGGCAACCTTGATGAATACTTTAAAATACAAAGTACAACCAAAAACAAGAGGTGTACTATTTGTTTTATGAAGAGCAGTATCGATTTTATATAACCCGGGGCTCGGGGGAGTCTGTAAATTTATCTGCAGAGAGTTACTCATTCACATCTGCCGGAGGCTACATCTGGAAAACAGGCTTTTTGGTTTTGGCGTTTGCATTCCACGAAGGCCTCTGGGAAATACAATAGCCAATTAGACCAGGGACCATCGGGGGCACCAACATGCTCGAGTCGAAGGCAGACAACAAACAATTCAGCGCTATTTGTTCCACATTTCATTTCACACCTCTGTCTCCGAAGTGACCGTTTCTGCTCTGGTTCCTGTTTTGCTTTTCCCCCCAGAAGGCCCTATTTTTTTTTTTTTTTTCAGAGGCCTTGATAATTTGAGACTAAATTCGATATCTGTCTGATCTAGGTATATACAGCCAGCTTTTGTTTAATTGAAATATCCAGCCAGTGGTAGGTATAAAAAAGACATACAATAAAAAAAATCCCTACAGTACATATATAGTTTTATTAGCAGCTTAATTCTTTTAAGGTACAACCTTTTCACACCATTTCAACAGCCCCTTTTTCAAACCATGACAGCTTTATTAGACCTGGTTTCAGGAATGCGGAAAACCTGGGGTTTCCTTGTTCTCTTGCCCTCCTGCATGCTTTAGTCCTAAATCCTTTTTTTTTTTTTTTAATTAGAACCCTTGAGTTTCAGTAGCTAAGCATAGCGTTCCCACAAACCTGCAGCCGACATGTTTTTTTTTTTACAGCTTGATGGCTTTTTCAGACTTGGAACAACATGGCTTTTAGGTCAAAGACTTACCTGGAAAGCAGCCATGTTTAGGGTTTTACTGGCATCAGGACATCTGCAGTTTATGCATCCGCATTTCATTTAGACCCGCCTTGCTTTGGCTGACAAGGGGCATGGTAATGACTGGTTGCATTGGAAGCCTTCATGCCATTTAAAGCCAGCAATAAAACTAATAGTGTGAATTCACCAACGTAACTATAACAACTGAGCCCCATAGAAATATTATAAAGGCTCCCTCCTATCAGGCTCATTTAAAACAAATCTTTCTGATCAAATCTTGCGTCATTATAATGCAATAACATTTCTGCCTTCTGAAATACTTTACCATGGCTGCCAACATTTAAAAATTACCTTGGGAGACTCTTTGCTGGGGGTAACTAATGCCGGCCATACACGGTTCGAATTTCGAAAGATTTTTCTTCATTCGAAAATCGTATCAAAGAATTTTCGTACGAATTTCGCACCATTAGTGGGCTGCAGCAATGGCCGATTTTCGTGCGGCAATCAAATTTGAGGAATCGGACATGTTGGAAATTTTTTGAAAAACAAACGATTTTCTAATCAATGATGGGAGAATCGTGCGAGAAATGTAATAAGAAAAGAAAATTTACAAGAGAAAAGAAGATTCCTGGCCACGAAAATTCTTTTCTGTAGCAACATGCGGTGAAATTGAAGGCTTGGTCGGCCGAATTTCGAAAATCAATGGTGGCACCATCGGATCACAAAAAAAACGACCTTTCTGATTTTGAAAAGAAAATTTGTTCGAAAATCGACTGTGTATGGCCTGCTTAAGCCATCATGAACATTAACTTGAAGGACTATATTACAAACTGCCTCTTACTTATTTATTGTAGAGTAATGCCGCGTACACACGAGCGGACTTTACGGCAGACTTTGCTCGGCGGACTTTTCGACGGACTTTACGACGGACTTTCTGAATGAACGGACTTGCCTACACACAATCCACCAAAGTCCGTCGAATTCGTACGTGATGACGTACGACCGGACTAAAACAAGGAAGTTCATAGCCAGTAGCCAATAGCTGCCCTAGCGTGCCTTTTTGTCCGTCGAACTAGCATACAGACGAGCGGACTTTTCGACCGGACTCGATTTTGACGGATTAATTGAAAACATGTTTCAAATCTAAGTACGTCGAACTTTTGAGAAAACAAAGTCCGCTGGAGCCCACACACGATCGAATTGTCTGACGAAATCCCGTCCGCCGGGCAAAGTCTGCCGTAAAGTCCGCTCGTGTGTACGCGGCATAACAATTCTTTTTTTCAGATACTCAGAGAGTTCTTTGCCATGAGGTGCCATGTTTACCCTGCACCAATCCAGTGGTACTATTCCTGTCATTAATGAGTCCCTAAAAATGAGATACAATGGCTTTGAAATTACAGAGCTCAATTCTTTTAGGATCCGTGGGTGGATGCCATCAGGTACAGGTGCTTTATCTACCTTTATTCTGTCTAAATATTTCTGGACCATATCACTTTTGAGCCATTGTGGATCATTCGGGGCTGTGTCACTACCACCCCCATCATGGACATGAGCTCCCCCATGTTCTTTTGTATACACAGAGCTGAAGAAAGTATTTCATAAATTTGCCTTCTCTTTGTCCCCAGTCACCCACTCTAGATTATTGTATAAAGGGCCTACATGCTCAGACCTGACCTTTTTACTATTAATATATTTGAAGAATTTTTTGGGGTTTGCCCTACTATCTTTTGCAATCTGTTATTCGTTTTGAATTTTTGCATCCTTGATTTCCTTTTTACATATTCTGTTAAATTCTTTGTAGCATTTAAACAACAAAACAACAATAGTGTTCCTTTCATTTTTTATATTTTTTAAAAGCTCTTTTCTTATTGTTTATAGCTTTCTTAACTCTGTCCGTGAGCCATATAGGTTTTATTTTTAGTCTTTTAAACTTATTGCCCATGGGAATATACTTTGCAGTGAGGTCCCAAACAGTCTTTTTGAAGAATTCCCATTTCTGTTCTGTTTATCGATGCCAATATTTCCTCCCAGTCTAAATCCTGGAGAGCAGCCCTCATCCTTGGAAAAGTTGCTCTCTTGAAGTTAAGTGTTTTTATCCTTCCCGTATGTATTTCTTGTTTACAGCTAACATCAAATGAAATCATGTTATGGTCACTGCTACTCAGATGTTACTCTATATGAACATTAGTAATAATCTCTGCATGGTTTGAGATCACCAGGTCCAACAGAGCTTCATTCCTATATATATATATATATATATATATATATATATATATATATATATATACAGTATCTCACAAAAGTGAGTGGTGGACCAAGGAAGAGCGCACGTGCTCAGGGTCATATCCAGAGGTTGTCTTTGGGAAATAGACGTATGAGTGCTGCCAGCATTGCTGCAGAGGTTGAAGGGGTGGGGGGGTCAGCCTGTCAGTGCTCAGACCATACGCCGCACACTGCATCAAATTAGTCTGTATGGCTGTCGTCCCAGATGGAAGCCTCTTCTAAAGATGATGGCAAAAGAAAGCCCACAAACATGATGAGACCAAGATAAACTTACTTTGTTTTTGTACTCCTCACCTGGTTGATGCCACACAAGCTTGTCACCATCTGAACAAAGAGTACAAAAAATCTCTTGCCTACAGTCAAGCATGGTGGTGGGAGTGTCATGGTCTGGGGCTGCATGAGTGCTGCCGGCACTGGGGAGCTACAGATCATTGAGGGAACCATGAATGCCAACATGTACTGTGACCTACTGAAGCAGAGCACGATCCCCTCCCTTCGGAGACTGGGCCGCAAGGCAGTATTCCAACATAATGACCCCAAACACACCTCCTTTAACTTTTGCACAAACCAATCAATATACGCTTATTGGGATTTTTTTTTAATCAAAAATATGTACCTAAATTGATGAAGAAATTTGATTTTTTTTCAATTTTTTTATAAGATTTGTTTTATGACAGAAAGTTAAAAATATTTTTTTTTTGTTTGTTTTTTTTCAAAATTGTCGTTTTTTTTTTTTGTTTATAGCACAAAAAATAAACACTACAGAGGTGATCAAATACCACCCAAAGAGAGCTCTGTTTGTGAAGGAAACAAAGACATACGTTTTATTTGGGTACAGTATGGCAAGACTGCATAATTGTCCAGTGCCGTATCACAAAAAATGGCTTTCTCATGAAGGAGGGGTAAATCTTCCAGAGGGCAAGTGGTTAATCACAATGTGACTGATACATTTGTGCTTTCTACTTTTTATATCACACTTAGAAAACATAGTCTTTACTTTCCCTGCCTGTTCACACTACAAATTGAATTAAACGACTAAAATAGCTTGAAACATTAAAAAAAAAAACCGTGAGCAGGGTTACTATAAGCGAATTGACACTGCTCTTTTGGTTTTGTTTTAATTGGGTGATTAGAATTCAGCCAGGGACTGGAATTCTACAATTGCTTGCAGCACTTCGCTCTTCCACTGATCCAATAGCAGCTGAGATATTGGAATGTTCCGCGGATTTTCTTATTTTCGGTGGGTCGAAGCATGACATCTCAGCTGGCCAGAGGTCCAGTTTAAATTGACCTCCACTAACAGCCACTAATGTGCAGTTTGCTTGCTGAGCACAGGTGATTCCATCTCGTGTCACTTGACAACGTGTTTCATTATGGTGATTCCTCAGGAGGTCACATGCCAACGACCCTGAGAGTGTGTTTCTCAAGCTGACGATGTAATTAAGGTGTATTATCCCCGCTGCCGGAGCATGCCTCTTATGTGCAAGAAGGTAATCTCCCTCTGAGCAAAATTATCCCACTGATTGAATATTTAAAGTTAAACATACAAGCCAGATCGAATCAATATGATTTATGAAAGCCTCCTTGCCGCCAGCGCTGCAGACCTACCAAGAGCAGCGGAGCCATGCTCAGCATGAGAGGAGAAAACCGGCAGAATGTTCTATTATAAGGCCAGGCTACACAATATCATTTATGACTTTGAAGTTCAGAGTGGTTTTCATCCAGTGACAACTAAATCCTGAAGAATCCAATATTTGTAATGGTTTTATATCACACTAGGCCAGGAGCGAGGACCAGGAAACACACAGTGAGCGCCTGCATGTATGCCGCCTACTTGCTGGTGTTTTTACAGCAGGAATCTTTTATATGTTTGCTGAGCTATAATTTTTCCAGTGCCTACTCTGCTGTGCATTTTAGTTTCCTTTTCTTCTTTCCTCTATGGCAGGAGGTCTCCAAACTTTCTAAACAAAGGGCCAGTTTACTGTCCTTGAGACTTTCGGGGGTCGAGACTGTGGCCAGTGTGAGTAGAAAATGCCCCGATGTCAATGGGAGTAAACAATGCCCCATCATTGGTATCAGGGAAGGAATAGTGACCCATCGTTGGTGTCAATGGCAGGAATTAATCTCTACATCGCCTGACCAATATATTCAAAATACAAACAAGTGGCCACTGCCCCCACCTATAACTTGTCTTTGCCGCAAGGAGCCCTGGAAGGGCGACGTATGTCAAACAAATAGAAAAAGATTTCCAAACTCAAACTTACCAACCAGCCAGCGACCAACCAAATTGACCTGTCTAACAATATGCGTTAGGAACAGGGCTTCAGTCTGCACACAATACTCACAATACATGAGTAAGCTACAGGTCCCACCAAGGCACCCCAATGTGCTTCCATTGTAAAGACTCTCAGAAGTTAGAGTTAGTCCGGCGGGGGAAGGAGGAGGAGGGACCGAACTTTCTGCTGACTTTTGCCCTGTACACACGGGCGGACTTTTCGGCAACAAAAGGTCCTACAGTCTTTCCGACGGACTATCCAACGAACTTTTGACGGACTTCCAACGGACTTTCGAACAAACGGACTTGCCTACACACGATCACACCAAAGTCCGACGGATTTGTAAGTGATGACGTATGACCAGACTAAAATAAAGAAGTTGATAGCCAGTAGCCAATAGCTGCCCTAGCGTCGGTTTTGGTCCGTCGGACTAGCATACAGACGAGCGGACTTTTCGACCGGACTCGAGTCCGTCGGACAAATTTGAAACATGTTCCAAATCTAAAGTCCGTCAGATTTTCACACGAAAAAGTCCGCTGCAGGTCCGATGGAGCCCACACACGGTCGCATTGTCCGCCGGATTAGGTACGTCGGACCAGTCCGGTCGAAAAGTCCACTCGTGTGTAAGCGGCATTTGCTGCGACGAGATCTGCTGGAAGTGGGAGCGGGTAAAACCAGGTAGACACTCCCAACTCACCCCCGAAAGGTGCCAAATGTGGCAGCGGAGGGGGGGAGGAGGCAAACAAGTGGAGCGTCCCCTTTTGGGTGAAGCCTCTAAAATTGTGTAGACTCTCACAAATTAGAGTTAGGATTACAGAAAACCGGGAGCCTTGTGGGACCTGCAGTTTACGCCTGTATTTGCAATTGTGTGCAGACTAAAGCCCTGTTCTTAACGCATATTGTTAGACAGGTCAGAGCACCCCCCCCCCACAAATAGCAAGCACCCCCTAGGGACACACTTAACCCTCTGATCGCCCCTGATGTTAACCCCTTCACAGCCAGTGTCATTAGTACAGTGACAGTGCATATTTTTAGCACTGATCATTGTATTAGTGTCACTGGTCCCCAAAAAAGTGTCAAAAGTGTCAGTTAAGTGTTTGATTTGTCCGCTGCAATGTCGAAGTCCCTTTAAAAAATTATAATCGCTGCCATTACTAGTAAAAAAATAAATAAAAATTCCATAAAAATATCCCATTGTTTTGTAGACGCTATAACTTTTGCGCAAACCAATCAATATACGCTTCTTGGGATTTTTTTTACCAACTATATGTAGAAGAATACATATTGGCCTAAATTAATGAAGAAATTAGATTTTTTTCAATTTTTTTATTGGATGTGTTTTAAAGCAGAAAGTAAAAAATATTTTTTTTTTTTCAAAATTGCCACTCTTTTTTTTGTTTAAAGTGCAACAAATAAAAACCACAGAGGTGGTCAAATACCACCAAAAGAAAGCTCTATTTGTGGGAAAAAAAAGGACATCAATTTTATTTGGGTACAGCATCACATGACCATCGAATTGTCAGTTCAAGTAAAGCACAGCCTGGTTATTAAGGGGGTAAAACCTTCCGGGGCTGAATTGGGTAAAATTTGCTCATTTAGGACAAATAGGAAAAAAAAAATTGAACGTATAAGTCCTGCCTAGCCGTCACAGCCCACGACTTCTATGGGACATCTCACAAACATCTCCCTGCCCATTGGTCCTGTAGAAGTTGACCCCATAAAATTCTGTGGAGGTCAACTGGACATACGTGACCAGCAGAAGTAGGTTTTTGGCCACAGGATTTAAAGGCTGTTGTAGGCTACATCTGTGGGATTGTCAGGAACCATGAAACAGACGGAGACAGAAAATGCAATAAAAATCACACCTTTTAATAAAGTGGTAAAAATGGTACAACTGGTAAACGTAGTCAAAACATAGCCAGTGTTTGGTAGCAAACTGGGGTAGTCAGAACAAGCCAGGAAATCAGGAGGCCAGAGATCAGCATAGTCAGAGGCAGCAGACAGGATCAGGAACCAGAAGGGACGCCAGCCAGGCAAGTCTTCAACAGGAACACAGCATAGAGTCTCTAGATATGTTGACCAAGGCAAAGGCAGTTTAAATAGCCAGAAGGGGCTGGCTGTGGGCTTGACTGACGAGCAGGAGATGATCAACAGGTGAGCCACTGTGGAACGCTGAGTACAAAGAAGGAAGGGCTGAGAGCCCAGCCCTGACACGGATTCAGGTAAGTATACATCTGAGGTTGGGTAGGATGGGTTACTTGAGGTCAGGGGGCATAGGTCGGAAGTATAAGTGCACACATTATTTAAATACATACATTTTTCAGGAAAGTATCAGTACTGAAGATATAAAAACAAGATAGCATAGGAGAGAACAACATCATCCAATGCAAAGTTGGCTTACTGTCCATAGAAACAAACAACAGTAATTATTATTATTATTATAATACAGGATTTCTATAGCGCCAACAGTTTACGCAGTGCTTTACAATGTAAAAAGGGAGACAGTACAGTCACAATACAATAAAATACAAGAGGGTCAAGAGGGCCCTGCTCATAGGAGCTTACAATCTAATAGGGTGGGGCAAGTGGTACAAAAGGTTATAACTGTGGGGGATGAGCTGATGAAATGAATGAAAAATGTTGGAGGTGTGATAGGCTTGCCTGAAGAGATGAGTTTTCAGAGGTCGTCTAAAGGCAGCCAGAGTAGAAGATAGCTGGACAAATTGAGGTAGAGAGTTCCAGAGGATGGGAGAGGCTCTGGAGAAGTCCTGAAGACGAGAGATAACGAGGGAGTGAATGAGTAGCTTGGTGGTTCCTTTAGTTAAAAAGGTGCAAATTTTAGAAATCTTACAGAGGGAAAAAGATTTGGGAGTACTTATTTCAGATGATTGCAAAGTGAGCCAACAGTGTGGCCATGCAGTGGGAAAAGCAAATAGTATTTTAGGATGCATCAATAGAGGGATCACCAGCAGGAGAAAGGAGGTCCTGAGTCCTTTATAGAGATCTTTATGTAGCGCCCTGCTCCTGATGGGCAGGTGCTATCTATGTAAATTTAAGGTTGTCTGAAGCTGTAGTTTAGCTCAGACTAATTATAGTAAATTCACTGGTTTCTGTAGCAGTTCAGCTGGGTTGTGTCAGTTTCCACTTGGCCGTGGGTGTCGCTATAGCCACCGGTAAGTGTTGGAAATGCAACAGGCTGGATGCATTGGGTACCCCTTTTACTCAGAAACAGCCCTGTGGGAGTGGTTCACTCGCCGTGCATTCTGGGTAAGGGTACTTAAGGTACAGTCGCCAATTTGTCAGGGTTCGTTGTTCCTGACCTGAAGGCCCTCCTGGCCCAAGGTGTCCCGTGGTAGCTCTGCTGTCTCGGGGCCGGCTGGTCTGAGGCTTTGTTACTGAAGAAGTAGGCCCAGGGGTTCTAGGGCCTACTGATGCAGAGGGCGGTCCTGTGCTGTCTTGCCTGCGGGGAGAAGCCGATCGATTGAAGGAAACCAGGGGAGGACTTCTCTGGAGGTGACCAAGCAAAGTATACTGGTATCTCAGGAGGAGCCTGGAAACTCAATTGAAGGATGCAACCCGGATCACCTACCTCACAGTATCGCCGGATCAGCGGAAAGAAACTGGTACTGTGCAGTTATGCTTTAATCTTGCAAAAGTTTGGTTACACCATCCTTTGGTAGAGGATTGTGTAATGATCGTAACGTGATTTTTCAAGCCTGTGGCAGAGACTATGACCAAGCATCGCATTGGCTGCTAGGTCATTGAGAGAGGCCTATCCGGTGATTGCTATATCCAGGTGTGGAAACCGTTTGTCCTCTGGATTGAAGAAATACCCTGATTCGCAATACCAGGTATCTGAATCTCCCTTAACCCTCCATCCCTCTATCTGACTTTGTTAAATAAAAGAATTGGAGAAAAAGAAACTGAGTGCTTGGTGTAGACATCATTGAACATTCTTCTAATGAGACCCCTGTGACGGATATGGTGGAACAGTGAGGTAACAGTAAGCCCAATTTAAACCAGCAGCTCCTTCGGGGGTCAGTGCTACATTTATATCACTAGAAGGATCAACAGCAGATGGAAGGAGGTCCTGATTCCTCTATATAGATCTTTATATCACTAAAGGGATCACCAGCAGATGGAAGGAGGTCCTGATTCCTCTATATAGATCTTTATATAACTAGAGGGGTCACCAGTGGGAAGGAGGAGGTCCTGATTCCACTCTATATAGATCTTTATATCCCTAGAGGGGTCACCAGCAGGAGGAAGGATGTCCTGATTTCTCTATATAGATCTTTATATCACTAGAGGGATCACCAGCAGGAGGAAGGGGGTCCTGATTCCTCTATATAGATCTTTATATCACTTGAGGGGTCACCAGCAGAATGAAGGAGGTCCCTATTCCTCTATATAGATCTTTATATCACTAGAGGGATCACCAACATGAGGAAGGAGGTCCTGATTTCTCTATATAGATCTTTATATCACTAGAGGGATCACCAGCAGATGGAAGGAGGTCCTGATTCCTCTATATAGATCTCTATATCCATAGAGGGGTCACCAGTGGGAGGAAGGAGGTCCTGATTCCACTCTATATAGATCTTTATATCCCTAGAGGGGTCACCAACAGGAGGAAGGAGATCCTGGTTCCTCTATATAGATATTTAGTTAGACCTCATTTAGAATACTGTCCAGTTCTGAACACCTCACTTACAAAAAGATATTGATAAGATAGAATGAGTCCATAGAAGGGCAACAAAAATTATTGGAAGAGATTTCTGTAATATAATATATACAGTCTAAAAGAAAGAAAGAAAGGAAAGGGGAGACTTGTTTGAAACCTTTAAGCTCTAGTTCCCACTGCACACCGTGTGATTCACACAGAAATCGCACTGCATTTCTGTGCGAATAAAATGTGATTCTGTGCAGTGCGATTTGAGCCCATTCATTTTGAATGGCTCAAATAGCACCGCATCCATATGAAAAGGGTGCGGGCAGCTATTGCTTGTACAGGAATCAGATCCCATGGGTGAGCAAGCCAGTGTCCAGTAGCAGATATAGCAGGCAGGGATCAAAGCAGAAGCATAGTCAGTTAATAAGTCAATGGTCGATAACAAGTGGTCACAGGTTGGGATTAATCAGAATCGGCGTCGAGGAACAAGCCAAAAGTCTGTAACGAGTGGTAGCCAAGATACTGGTAGGAGAGAGCACAATAATCTGGCTAACAGAAAGTGCAAAGGCATGGCTTAACTAGGAAGTTCATGGAAGGAGCAAGAAATTCAAGGTTCAACAAGAACCTTGGCATAAGGCAGGCGTGTCCAATGGATCAGAGAGGGCACTGTCCAGCATCTCAGGTGGCTCAGCAAGAAGAGACTATGCCAGACACAGCTGAGGTCGCAGGTTCAGACCTTGGTCCTGACAGAGTTAATGGTTATGACACACGGCATCATATACGTCCGTTCTGATTTTGCCCATAGTTCCACAAAAAGTACAGATGGCCTTTAACTCTGCACTTCATTCTGGCTGGGCAGCTGATAATACTAAATAATAAAAGATGAGATACAAATTTTAGCCTAGAAAATGTGAAATTCCCCTGATATATAAACAGAATCCATTCAACAAACTATTTTTAAGGTTTTCAAGGTTTTTCTTTTTAAGAGTGGTCATAAAATGTTGAGAGACGACACTTGCATATCATGTAATAGCTGCTGCGGTCTTAATGGCCAGGTTACACCTCAGCTGCACCCCGCCAGGCCTTGGCTACTTAGAATTCAAGCTAATTCATACATTAAACAACTTCTATTATATTGTTAACATTGCATTTCAGCAGCTCGTAAAAGTCTCCCGCTCAGTAATCATGGGTAATGTTAAAATGATGGTGGTTATACAGTCACCAGGTGGAAAATATTGGAGAGTTAAGTTGATGATCTTTTCATGGCTTTTCAACTTAAGTAAACTTCAGAGAATAGAAGGAACAAAAAAAAAAAGAGAGAGCCATGGAATCCTAAGGAGAGTTCAGTAATGAGCACCAGAAGACTGAAAGAGGGTTTGTCCTGGAGACCTGGCTGTTTCCATAAATACCGAAATGTTAGACGATAACGATGACAATATTCCAGAGTTTAAAGCGGAGGTTGTAAACATGTCTTTTGCTTTGAAATCTAAACTTAGTTACAGTGCACTCTCCACCAGGGATTTTGTTTAAAAGCCCCGTGTACATTTAATGTTTTATTGTAATAAAGCACTTTTTGTGTGTGTTCAAAGGGGTACTATTGTGTGTTTTCAGCAAGCATATATTCTGAGTTATTATGGTATACCCTAATGTCCAACTCCAGCATCAGGACAAGACAAGTCATCAGTCTCCAGCATTAAAAAAAAAAAAAAGGTGCAGCTTTTATATTCACCATAGACCAGCCTTTCTCAGCCTCTTCAACACAAAGGAACCTTTGAAATAACTTTCCAGTCTCAGGGAACCCCTGCTTAAAATGACTATATCTACAACTCATGATACATTAGTGTGATGGTCAGTGAGAAGAATGCCCCGATGGGAGCTTTTGATCGTATATTCATCGTATATTCTGACCGTGTGTGTATGCCCCATTGGACTTTTTCCGTCAAAAATTCAGTTGGACTTACAGATAGAGAACATGTTCTAAATTTTTCGGACTAATTACTTCCGGGAAACCAGCTCGTCTATATGCTGTTCCGACGTACCAAAAACGACGCATGCTCTGAAGCAAGTACGAGACGGAAGCTATTGGCTACTGGCTATTGCACTTCCTTTTTCTAGTCCCGTCGTGCGTGTTGTACGTCACCGCGTTCTAGACGGTCGGACTTTGGTGTGAACGTGTGTAGGCAAGACCGCTTGAGCGGAATTCCGTTGGAGAAACTTTCAGAGTTTATTCCGACGGCAAAACCGCTCGTGTGTACGCGGCATTACACTTGTGCTCATTGGGAAGGATTACCTCTTTACAGATTGCTAAAAAAGATCAATGGTGTCAGTGGGAACTTATCTGGGAGGCAGAAATTGGTCATTGCTCAATGAAACCCCAGCAACCTTTGGAGCAGCCCTTTGCTAGCCTTTATCCAGCTCTTGGAGCACTATTCCTCCAAATGATATGAGGCACTATTCCTGCCACCGACACCAACAACGAGGCACTATTTCGTACAGTGATATCAATGATGGTGTACTATTCATCCCATTAATATCAATGATGGTGCACTACTCCTCCTCCTACTGACCACCAACCCTGAGGCCTTGTTTATTCTCACTGATGCTGGGCCTGGGACATTTTCTACCCCAGTTGACCACAAAAGTCTGAAGGACAGTAGACTGGCCCTGTGTTTGAAAAGTTTGGAGACCCCTGCTCTGGAGGAACCCTGTTTGAGAAACCCTGCCCTAAATTCACTGATTCAGTGACCCAGTGCTGCTCCTCCTCTGGATTCAATGACACTCTCTTTTCTATGGGCCCAGGGCATAAAGGCTTTCCTCCCCACCCTTTTCCTACTAGCGGGTTGTTACATTATATATGTAATACATTAAAGAGGAACTTCACCCCATCTGAAAATTTACAACAAAGGCACCTTAATGGCAATCTACAAACAGATACTTGCAGGGTTTGTACACTTTGCATACCTTATGTTTCTTTTTCTCCACATTCTTCTCATGTTGGCCATTTTTACTGGGCAAATAAATCCATCTCCCTTTACTTCCTGAACTCTGGGTCTTCTTCCTGGAACATGTAACAGGAAATTCCCAGGATGCATCTGTAAGACCTTGGTTATAACACCTGTGCCTCACCTAATCAGGAAGTGGAAAAACCATAATTGTGCGTAAAAGCAAAAAATGTCGAAAGGCTTCACTGCCGGTTTCCCTTACCATCAATGGTGGCGGCAGCACACGAGAGCTTATCCGAACCGGCTGGGGTACCGACATCACGGGAACCCAGGACAGGTAAGTGTCCTTATATTAAAAGTCAGCAGCTACGGTATTTGTAGCTGCTGACTTTTATTTTTTCCGTGGGGGGGCGGAACACCTCTTTAAGCTAGTAGCAGTAGTAAATAACGGACAGAAGTCCACAGATATTAAACGCCAGCCCTGAGACATAGAGGATCAACATTCCTCATATATTCAACAATGAAACAGAACCAGATAGGGGAGAGGAAAAAAGGAGATAAGGAAAGGAGAGAAGAAGCTGGAGAACAAGAAAATAGTCAGAGAGGAAAGTTGCTGTGCTCAGCATAGCATCCAATTCCTCACCAGGGCCTCTCGGGTCAAATAGGTCATTGTAGGTACCTAATCCACAGGTTCCAGATTTTTTCAAATGTGTTGTGTGTGTGTGTGTCACATAAAATGCTTGCCAACTTTTTATGAAGAATTATCCAAGAAATCTTATGTTTAGTTACCACGGACGTTTTCTAGGAATTCGCAATAGACATCTTCACAGCCAATACATTGTAAAATATAAGGGATAAGGTGTGTCTTGGGATGTCATCCATCAGGTCGGTAAAGCACGATTTTACCATTTTTGACAAGGTTAACAGAGGTCATGGAATAGACACTCTGATCCAAAAGTGCTTGATTTTACACCACACATTATACATGGTGCCCTCTTGTCCGCAACCCCAGAGGCACAAGGGGGAAGGCATTGGGAAAAGATTTTGCAAGTCTTGATGGCACCATGTACCAATGAGACAAAACATTTTTAATTCACCTCAATGAGGGTAATGTTAAGAATTCCCTTGTGCACCATGATAGACCACTTTGACTAGTCCTCCACATCTATGATGGCTTCCAAATCTGCTTCCAATGCTAGCTGGTGAGGTAATTTTGTCACAGGTGTGCAAAGAAAAAGGCATATTGTTGAGACCCCCCCCCCAAAAAAAAAAAACAGGTTTGCTGCAAACACCTGCTCTCAAAGAACGTCCTAGTTTTAATTTCATCAGTATTCTGCTTAAGAGAGTTCAAAAAGCTAAGTATTTGACGGAGGAGGAACGTTTCTGACAAGGACATCCCAAGAGCCTGAAGGGAATACTTTACTGGTTTAATTCATTTGTGGTCAAGAAAATCCCCCTATTCTGTACCGACCCTTGTTGATCCACCATCAGAAAAAGTGGGAGAAAGGCTCGGGGGGGGGGGGGGAAGGATTTCTCAAAAGGGGAGCCATTGGCATATGTGCAAACATTTTTTAAGAGTCCCAGAGATGGAGGGAGGAATAACCAGATCAATTGGAAGCGGAGAACCCCAATCAGGTTGATAACTGGTAGAACATTTCTGCAGTAATTCAATTTATTTTGACATCAAACAAATTTGGTGCTTGTCTGTAGAGGTATGTCTGCTGGGACTCGTTAAACCACTGGCCCCACGCCGGGCAATCAGAACCCTGCTAGGATTATTACTTTACTATGCCCGTAAATCTATAGTACTCAGATGGAAGGCCTCATATGCACCTTCAATACATTTCTGGAAGAGGTTGGTGAATGCGGCCCTACCATTGTACAAAGCTACTTACCTGTCACGTGGTTGTGAAAAAAAATTCCACAAAATATGGGATATTTGGACGGAATCCCGGTCTACTAATTCAGACTCGATTGATGATTAGTTCATTCTATTGAGTAACCGGGAAGGGCTCAAATGGCGTTCCTGATCGCATAAAAGTCCCTGGGCTGTTCAGTCGATAGGTATGGGAAGGGGGGGAATTGAACGTGTTGTTATTATATTGCACATCTCATTACATAAATGAATATAGTGGGTATTGCAGTGTACACATGGAATTGGAAGACTACTTTGAATAGTCGCAAGGTGGTTGAGCGTACAATGGTTTCGTTAGGAACATAGATATAGATTCTATGTGTATGTTTATTGTTTTGTTTTTGTTGGGTTTTTTTTTTTTGTTTTTTTTATTTTATGTAGTTGTTGATCGAGCCTGGGTATGCCCAATAGGCTCTGTTTTGTTCGGTACTTACATTGAAAATCTAATAAAAATAATTTACAAAAAAAAAAAACAAATTTGGTGTAATAGATATAGCATCATTCTGCAATTTCTACACAAGGAACTGACCCGATAAATAGTGATGATGATGTTATGATAAATTTTCTTATTATAATTTGAAGTGTTAAAATGTGGTATTGCAAAAAAAAAAATGTCATGGCTTTGGCCTTCATGGACTTTAATTGCCTAGATAACTGTATGCCTTTACCAGAAGCTTTTGTAATTTATTTCTAGACCAGACCGTGTTTTACTCTTCTTTTCCTCTGTGTCAGTCAAGGTGTTTACTTAACGTAACGTGATCTTTTAGAGGTACATGCTGCCTAGTAACCGACAGGTTTGTTCCTTTTTTTTTTCTTTCTTTTTAAACATCTGGCTAGCATCTTGTACCATAAAAATACCATCGTAACATTCAGATTTGTTAAGGTCTCTGAGAAGCACGGTAAGAAAAAACACACAAAGCAACAGTAAGTCATTAAATCATAATGATTTTAAATAGCGTAAAAATGACCTTAATATTTTATGTTGGAGATGTGTTCTCGTTTCGCTCAGAGCCTTGGGGCTAACAGACAACATGTTGCATATGGAGACTCCTTTTCAAAGAGAAGATATACTTTAAATAACTTCAGAATGAGCTTCTTTTAAAAAACAGTTTTTTAGACTTGACTTCCAACCATCGCAAAAAGGGCAACCAACAGTGAAAAAGAAAGCAAAGCTAAATTGAAATCGGCACCAGTTTTCAAGAATGTTCATAGTATGGCCAATATTAACAGAGATGACACTAAACCTCCATTAGGCAAATTTTGCCAAGTAATAGCACTGCGGTTTTTTCTTTTGATCGTTGTGTCTTGGATGTGAAATGGATAAAGGACTTTCCAAGGAGTTGGCAAGTGTGGCCAAGGTGGCGAGCAGCCAAGCTAATAGCCACGTCACTAAGCTAATATTACATTTCCAACGTCTTCTCTTGAGGTCTTCAGTGAAAAAATTCCCACCCTGTGACCGAAAGCACATGTTGTTGAGTTGCATTGGGTTATGTTGGCAATCCATCGTGCCTGCTGTTATTGGAACTCCATCTTTGATGCTTTTTAGATGTTTAGTGGTTTAACACGAGTTGCCAGGCTTTACTTCAATTTAAAATGTTTCATAAGCTTCAAGCACATTGTGCCCAAACACGTTAAAATACTTTGTAGACTTTAGTAAGTGGACACGTAGTCAACATAGGGCAGAGTTAAAAGGCACGTTGTATTGGTTAGGAAAAACAGAATAGAACATCAAATAATTTAAAGTGGACCAAACTCATTGGGGAACATTTATGAAGCAAATTAGCCACACGATTAGATGCACATCAGGCTGCCTCCCCTTTAGAAAAGTCTAAGCAACAGTTTTTTTGTGAATATTTAAAGCCCTGCTTCAAGCTGTTGTTAATTGTATCTCTGCAGTGGAGGCCACACTGCATCATATGGGTTAAATGCTTGTGTAGCGCTAGTCCCGTTGGAGTACTGGTCCAGGACTTTAGTCAGGCACACAACAGGCTCATTCACTCTTTCTCCAAAAACCAGTCATGGGGATGATGTTTTTGTTGTTGTTTTTTTTTTTTTTTGGAAGAACTTGGATAGGGATGAGGGTAGTGGTGAGATAGAGAACTATGTACACTGATTACTTAATCTTCTGCTTTAAGTAGTAGTAGAACCAGTAGAACAAAGTCCCCTCTCTTTAGTGGACAATATCTGCACAGAGCTCTGTCACCTTTAACTGATCCACAGCTGACTATACTAGGCGCCAGAGGAGTAGCTAGAGCACAAGATCCCCAAGATCCAATAATATCTGTATTCAACAAGCCCAAAGACAGATGGATGAATCCTTCCAATCTTCTAAGCAATGCCCTCCAATGATACCAGGAAGATCTGTGGCAGACAGCTTCCTCAGTCAGCTTCTTCTAAGCACCCGGGTCTCTGCTTTCCTCCCACGGGTCGCCCACCTGAGGTCTCCACATGACAGCCTGTGCCTGAGAAGGCGGCGTGCTCTCTTCAGGTAGGACTCCTCCACTGTGGGACAAGACGCAGACCTAAGTGTGTTAACTGAATAAATACAGCCTCCCAGCATGCCATCAAAACCTGCCTCTCTGAGATCCATAATCATGCTGCCATCTGCATAGCTTTACAACTACTAGCCAGAAACTTCCCAAGTCTCCTGGATACAGAGGAAGACTTATATTATTATATTATATTATTATACATATATATATATATATATTTATCATATATTATATATGACCACGCCCCATGCCTATAAAAGTCGTTGCGCACCGTGAACACAGCATTACAGCGGGAGAGAGCGTCGTGTCAATATCGGAAGAAGAGAAGAGGGAAAAAGACGATGGAGAAGACCGAGCCACCGCTAGCAAGAAAGCGTCAAAAGAGCAGAAGATAGCGGAGGAGCCCGGCAGAAGAACCGGAGAGCGGGAGAAGAACCGGAGAGCGGAGAAGAGGCCGGAGAGCAGGAGAAGAACTGGACACCGGGAGAAGAGGCCGGAGAGAGCGGAGAAGTCGGAAGAGACCACCGAAGTTGGAAGAAGACCCCGGAGCTGCCTAATAAATGACTTTAAAAACCTGTCTAGTGTGTTTTTTTATTGACACTTTTTTCCCCAGGTGAATGGGTAGGGGTACGATGTACCCCATACTCATTCACATAGGGCGGGGGGCCAGGATCTGGGGGCTCCTGGATTCCGATAAGCCCCCTGCCCGCAGACCCCGACAACCAACGGCCAGGGTTGTCGGGAAGAGGCCCTTGTCCTCATCAACATGGGGACAAGGTGCTTTGAGGTGGTGTGGGCCGCAAGGGCACCCCCCTTCCCCAAAGCACCCACCCCCCCATGTTGAGGGCATGCGGCCTGGTACGGTTCAGGAGGGGGGGGGCGCTCGCTCGACCAAACCCCCTTTACTGACCGGTCGGGCTGCGTGCTCGGATAAGGGTCTATGAATCTTGGGGGGACCCTCACGCCGTTTTTTCGGCGTAGGGGGTTCCCCTTAAAATCCATACCAGACCCGAGGGCCTGGTATGCTCTGCGACGGGGCTTGCAAGGTGCTAATCTCGCTGATAAAAGCGTCGAGATTGACTTCCTCTTCTAGTTCCCTCGTACCTCATCACGTTCAAAATGAACGGACTTTAGCCCGTGTGTGGGAAGTCCGCCGTTATTCCGTTGAAAGTCCGTCGGGAAGGCCATCAGACCTATTCTGCCAGAAAGTCCGGTCGTTTGTGCGCGGGTCCGTTCGTTTGGAAAGTCCGTCGGAAGTCCACCGAAAGTCCGTCGGGAAGACCGTCAGACCTAGTCTGCTGGAAAGTCATGTCGTGTATACAGGGCATAATAC
The DNA here is from genome assembly GCA_037952835.1 of Lithobates septentrionalis. Lineage (NCBI taxonomy): Eukaryota > Metazoa > Chordata > Amphibia > Anura > Ranidae > Lithobates > Lithobates septentrionalis. Next base: position 186,725 of record JBBDGP010004282.1, read on the forward strand.
TAACTTGTCTAATCCGAGCACCTACCAAGGAGGGTGCTACACTCATTTGAGTATGGGGAGAGGAATAAGTGCAAATATGTTTTTCCTCACTTCCCCAACAGCGAGGGCACCCCTACTTTGTCTTGCATCACAATTGATAAATGTACCCCATTGTTTTTTTTTTTTTTGGCTTCCTTCTGTGCTTTTTGGGGCATGTCTTTCTATCCTCCTTTATCTGGAATACCCAACATAAGACTGGTTTGTGGGTACAACAGCATTCTGTGGAAAAAGCACAGCAGAGCTGAGTCATATCTTATGGCAATGGAAAAGATAAATCTGCTTAAAGTGGTTGTAAAGTCACTGTGCCTATTTATTAGAATCCCCTTCTGTTATAGGAGGCTATTTTGCATAGCGTCTTTAATTTTTTTAAATTATGCATCTCAAATACCTTATTTCAGAGCGCCGCTGTGCGGTCACGTGACCTCCCGCTGCTCTCCTGAGAACCGCAGCGGGTGGGGCTGAGATTCCCACCTGACATCAGCTGGGAGGAGAGGAAGGAGCGGTGGGAGGTCACGTGACCCCGAAATGCCCCCTATCAGCGGAGAACAACTGATCTAGATCCTCAGTCTGTGCACATCAACTGTGGGCCTGATCAAATTTAGTAGAGGCCTAGATGTGGCCACAGGCCATGATTTGGAGATCCTTGCTATAAAGTAAAACATTTTTTTAAAAAATCACAGGGACACAAAGAAGCAAAAGTATAAAAGTACAGAGGAAGACTCCTTTAAATAAAAAAAAGAAAGACTCATTGCAGATTTTGAAAAATCTTAAATCTCAAAAGTCAGGGTCAAGTTTTGAGGTTGACCTGCACTTAACATCCTCTGGAATGTGTTCTTTAGCTAAGAAGTCATTTCTCACGTTGCATTTGCTATTTGCTGGAAATATTGTTGAAGGAGATGAAACTTTTAAGGTCATTGTCTAGCCACAGGTCCATTAACATTGTTCCCTTAATAGGAGCTCTGCGACACATTAGTTAGAGTAAATTAAGCATTACCATTCTGCCTTGGCAGCGCACTATGATACAGCTGTTTATTATAATACAGGTGGCCAGGTCCTCCTCACCACACCTCAAAGTAGGACTAATCATCAGCTCATTGACCCCCACAGATTGTGTCATAAATAATGATATTGTACAACCCCTGTTACTGTGCTTTAGTTTTAAAAAGACAACAATGCACTGGAGATTCAGTACAAAGCGGTGCTGCTCTTCTGTACAGAGAGAGGAAGGTAGAGAGAGGACTTCCATGGTCATGGTCCAAGGTCAGAAGGTGAAACCATAACCTTCATTTAATAATTGAAAAGTTGCTCTCAGCAGGCAAACGCCAGTCACATTTCATTGTCCTGGCATTTAAAAAAAAAAAAATGCACGCCACACCGACTATCATGGAGGCTAGAAGTTTGAACTTGTCATCCCTTAACCCCTTCAGCACCTGGCACTTTTACCCCCTTCCTGCCCAGGCCAATTTTCAGCGCTGTTGCACTTTGAATGACAATTGCGCGTTCATGCGACTCTGTACTAGAGCTGCATGGTTAATCGTTAAGAATCGTTATCGCGATTTTTTTCCCCATTGCGATCTTGACAAAGTATTTACCGATTCTTTCAATTCAGAGAATTCTCTCTGTTCTGCTGAAGCCGTCACAAGAAAGGAAAAAAAAAAAGAAAAAAAAAAAAACGGGCAGTCTGACAAGAATCACAACATTCTTTAGCAGTGGAACTAAGGTATAAACATTGTAACAATTTGTCCTTTAGATTAAAGGAATACACTTTGGTGTGTAAATGAGGGAAGTTTAACCACTTAAACACTTATGCCACGTACACATGAGCGGACTTTACGGCAGACTTTGCCCGGCGGACGGGATTTCGTCAGACAATTAGATCGTGTGTGGGCTCCAGCGGACTTTGTTTTCTCAAAAGTTGGATGGACTTAGATTTGAAACATGTTTTAAATCAATCCGTCGAAATCGAGTCCGGTCGAAAAAGTCCGCTCGTCTGTATGCTAGTTCGACGGACAAAAAGCCACGCTAGGGCAGCTATTGTCTACTGGCTATCAACTTCCTTGTTTTAGTCCGGTTCTACGTCATCACGTACGAATTCGACGGACTTTGGTGGATTGTGTGTAGGCAAGTCCGTTCATTCAGAAAGTCTGTCGTAAAGTCTGTCGACAAGTCCGCCGAGCAAAGTCTGCCGTAAAGTCCGCTCGTGTGTACGCGGCATAAGCCTTTTTTCTGACATTTGTTGGTTTCAAGTTAAAATCATTTTTTTTTTGCTACAAAATTACTTAGAACCCACGATCAGCGGCATTTCCACGCAGGGGGACATCTAGGAATGTAATCAGGGCACTGATCATCGGTGCCCTGATTACAATATAGCAATATAGTGTCACAAATCAGTGTCCACCAATGCCAGTTATCAGTGCCCACCAGTGGCAGCAATCAGTGCCCACCACTGCCCACAAGTGCCACCAATTAGTGCCCATTAGCGATGCCAGTCAGTGCTGGCAATCAGTGCCGCCTATCAGTGCTGCCCATCACTGCTGTCAATCAATGCCCATCAGTGCTGCCCATCAATGCCCATCAGTACCGCCTATCCATGCCACCTATTAGTGTCCACCAGTGCCACCTATTAGTGCCCATCAGTTCCACCTAACAGTGCCCATCAGTGCCATATATCAGTGCCACCTAATTAGTGCCCATCAGTGCCGCCTCATCTGCGCACATCAGTGAAGGCGAAAAATTACTTAGTTACAAAATTTACTGACAGAAAAAAGTAAAAACATTTTTTTTTGTAAAAAATAAAAAACCCAGCAGTGATTAAATACCACCAAAAGAAAGCTCCATTTGTGTGAAGAAAACAATAAAAAAATTTGTTAGGGTACAGTGTAGCACGACCGCGCAATTGTCATTCAAAGTGCGACAGCGCTGAAAGCTGAAAAATGGCCTGGGCAGGAAGGGGGTGTAAGTGCCCCGGTAGGCAAGTGGTTAAAGGGGCTCAGTGGAGGTAATATGATGCAGACAAGTGATTTTCCACGTTTAAATACATCCCATATCACATTCCGCTGGAATACAGCCGCCTCTTTTGTGTGGCACAAAACATACCATACATTTTTCTTGCATGCTAGATAATAAAACTTCTCTGGTGCGTTTTTTTTTTTCTTTCTTTCTTTTTCGTTAAGGTCTTGGCAGGTTGACAGTTGAATTCCATAGAGCAGCTCTGCTAAAACAACCCCACAAGATTTATGAAAATTTTATGTTTTAATGAAAATATACATCCAGGCGCTTCTTATTTTGCTTTCTGCTTAATATCGTTCCAGGAAAAGGTTGGTTATAATAACAGACTCATATGGACATCCCTCAAAGCTTTATTAAAGAGCACAAAAATCACAGTTTGACACCAATAATCAAAGACACTTTATTATTGGAATATAGAACATACCTGAAATACCTCTGGAGCAGCCTGCCATGTTGGATGGAGGAGTTTGGAGGTTTGCCATGCAGAAGTACTTTATGTGTGGTAAACCAAAAAGGCAACCCAATTCTTAAGTAAGGTGCACATACACTATATTACCAAAAGTATTGGGACGCCTGTCTTTACACGCACATGAACTTTAATGGCATCCCAGTCTTAGCCCGTAGGGTTCAATATTGAGTTGGCCCACCCTTTGCAGCTATAACAGCTTCAACTCTTCTGGGAAGGCCGTCCACAAGGTTTAGGAGTGTGTCTATGGGAATGTTTGACCATTCTTCCAGAAGCGCATTTGTGAGGTCAGGCACTGATGTTGGACGAGAAGGCCTGGCTCGCAGTCTCTAATTCATTCCAAAGGTGTTCTATAGGGTTGAGGTCAGGACTCTGTGCAGGCCAGTCAAGTTCCTCCACCCCAAACTCACTCATCCGTGTCTTAAGGGACCTTGCTTTTTGCACTGGTCCAAACCATTTGGTGGAGGGGGGATTATGGTGGGGGGTTGTTTTTCAGGGGTTGGGCTTGGCCCCTTATTTCCAGTGAAGGGAACTTTTAAGGCGTCAGCATACCAAGACATTTTCATGCTCCCAACTTTGTGGGGATAACCCCTTCCTGTTCCAACATGACTGCGTACCAGTGCGCAAAGCAAAGTCCATAAAGACATGGATGAGCGAGTTTGGGGTGGAGGAACTTGACTGGCCTGCCGTCAAGTTGGCCTGCAGTTGTAGCTTTTTGAAAAGATGAGAATGCCACACCAGCTTGTATATAATCCATTAAAAGATTTGTATTGATTTTGTAACAGCCAACGTGTTTCAGGGGCTCAGCACTCCCCTTTATCAAGGCTAAAAGCTAAATAATGTAAGCACCTGAATTGGAAATCTAATATCTAAAAAATGTGATAGAGCTGCTGCAATCTGACCAATAGTACATAAATCCAATAATATGCAGTAAATGCATGTGCTGAATAAATCGGTTTATGTCACACAGTTTCTGCGTTAATTGATACTTTTATAGTCACACACCACTAGGTGGCAGCCCACAACTACCACATAACCTGGATTGGAAAGCCTTTTCCAGTCCAGGTGCCCACATTGTTTTATTTTTTTTAGCTCTGATGAAGGGGGAGTGCTGAGCCCCTGAAACACGTTGGCTGTTACAAATAAATAAAAACATTTTAAAAGATTATACAAGCTGGTGTGACGCTCCCATCCTTTAGTAAATACAGTGGCTATATGGTTAGCACTTCTGTCTAGCAGCACTAGGGTCACTGGTTCAAATCCCAACCACACCACAACACTACCTCCCTGGAGTTTGCATGTTCTCCCTATGCCAGTGTGGGTTTCCTCCCACACTCCAAAGACATGCTGATAAGTTCATTGGATCCTGTCTAAATTGGCCAATATATATGAGTTAGGGACCTTAGATTGTAAGCTCCTTGAGGGCAGGGACTGATGTGAATGTGCAACATACAGTAATAGTATAGTAGTCCAGTAAGACCCCGCAGTTGCTGGTGAGCAGCCTCTAGGAACGTAAGCCACCCATTGCGTTATAATGCATCTTCATAAGATTCAGACCTCCTTCATCACAAATACGAGGATTTTTTTGGGAAGAGATCTGCAATAAAATTGAAAAATATATCAATACTTTTCATAAATGTTCTTTTGCTGATGAGTCTCTATGACAGCATATTAATGGGGGTGTCAAGACTAGCCAATGAATGCTATAACCCTGAATCACGGTACTCCAGGGGTTAGACTGAGTAAAGAAGGATAGGGGGTCTTGCTCATAGACAGAGGAGAAGCATGGGGGTCTTGCTCATAGACAGAGGAGAAGGATGGGGGTCTTGCTCATAGACAGAGGAGAAGGATGGGGGTCTTGCTCATAGACAGAGGAGAAGGATGGTGGTCTTGCTCATAGACAGAGCAGAAGGATGGTGGTCTTGCTCATAGACAGAGGAGAAGGATGGGGGCCTTGCTCATAGACAGAGGAGAAGGATGGGGGTCTTGCTCATAGACAGAGGAGAAGGATGGGGGTCTTGCTCATAGACAGAGCAGGAGGATGGTGGTCTTGCTCATAGACAGAGGAGAAGGATGGGGGTCTAGCTCATAGACAGAGGAGAAGGATGGGGGTCTTGCTCATAGACAGAGGAGAAGGATGGGGGTCTTGCTCGTAGACAGAGGAGGATGAGGGTCTTGCTCATAGACAGAGAAGGATGGGGTCTTGCTCATAGACAGAGGAGAAGGATGGGGTCTAGCTCATAGACAGAGGAGAAGGATGGGGGTCTTGCTCATAGACAGAGGAGAAGGATGGGGGTCTTGCTCGTAGACAGAGGAGGATGAGGGTCTTGCTCATAGACAGAGAAGGATGGGGTCTTGCTCATAGACAGAGGAGAAGGATGGGGGTCTTGCTCATAGACAGAGGAGAAGGATGAGGGTCTTGCTCGTAGACAGAGGAGGATAAGGGTCTTGCCAGGGGCGGACTGACAACTCATGGGGCCCCCGGGCAATAGGAGATTATGGGGCCCCCGGGCAATAGGAGATTATGGGGCCCCCCAAGCAATAGGAGATTATGGGGCCCCCAGGCAATAGATTATGGGGCCACACAGTATACACACCCACACATACAGTATACAGACACACAATATACACACACAGTATACACACACAGAATACACACACTGAAAAAGTACTGGAGAGGCGGGGCAGTTATAATCTTGGGATTTTTAATAAAACACAGATTTTTACATACTGTCCCTGTTTTTATTGAGGCTAGCAACCCTGATGGGGCCCCTTAGTGGCATCTGGCCCTCGGGCAGTGCCCGAGTGCCTGAATGGTCAGTCCGCCCCTGGGTCTTGCTCATAGACAGAGGAGAAGGATGGGGGTCTTGCTCATAGACAGAGGAGATAGATGGGGGTCTTACTCATAGACAGAGGAGAAGGATGGGGGTGTTGCTCATAGACAGAGGAGAAGGATTGGGGTCTTGCTCATAGACAGAGGAGAGGGATGGGGGTCTTGCTCATAGACGGAGGAGAAGTTTGGGGGTTTTGCTCATAGAGGAGAAGTATGGGGGTTTTGCTCATAGACAGAGGAGAAGGATGGGGGTCTTGCTCATAGACAGAGGAGAAGGATGGGGGTCTTGCTCATAGACAGGGGAGAAGGATGGGGGTCTTGCTCATAGACAGAGGAGAAGGATGGGGGTCTTGCTCATAGACAGAGGAGAAGGATGGGGGTCTTGCTCATAGACAGAGGAGAAGGATGGGGGTCTTGCTCATAGACAGGGGAGAAGGATGGGGGTCTTGCTCATAGACAGAGGAGAAGGATGGGGGTCTTGCTCATAGACAGAGGAGAAGGATGAGGGTCTTGCTCATAGACAGAGGAAGATGAGGGTCTTGCTTGTAGACAGAGGAGAAGGATGGGGGGGTCTTGCTCATAGACAGAGAAGGATGAGGGTCTTGCTCGTAGACAAAGGAGGATGAGGGTTTTGCTCGTAGACAGAGGAGGATGAGGGTCGTGCTCGTAGACAGAGGAGGATGAGGGTCTTGCTCGTAGACAGAGGAGGATGGGGGTCTTGCTCGTAGACAGAGGAGGATGGGGGTCTTGCTTGTAGACAGAGGAGGATGGGGGTCTTGCTCGTAGACAGAGGAGAAGGATGGGGGGTCTTGCTCATAGACAGAGGAGAAGGATGGGGGTCTTGCTCGTAGACAGAGGAGGATGGGGGTCTTGCTTGTAGACAGAGGAGGATGGGGGTCTTGCTCGTAGACAGAGGAGAAGGATGGGGGGTCTTGCTCGTAGACAGAGGAGAAGGATGGGGGGTCTTGCTCATAGACAGAGGAGAAGGATGGGGGTCTTGCTCATAGACAGAGGAGAAGGATGGGGGTCTTGCTCATAGACAGAGAAGATTGGATTAAGGACAGCAGAAAATTTGCTGTAATCGTTGACCTTGACAGACACATGGTTGTCTCCATAAATACATGTGCTGTCCACATCTGAGCAGATGTGGTCTTCCAAGGAATGCTAGCTATGTCCATACATATTAGAAGCCTTGTAACATTTTAAGGTGAAGAGCAGCACAAGAGGTTACAGATGTTTCTTGTTAGAAAAAACAAAAAAAGAATTTTAATGGTTTTTAAGTGATTGTACTCAGCTAATTCCCACCACCAGGCCAGAGGTGTATGTTTGATTAAAACAATCGGGGAACTCGCCCAGGTGCCAAGACTCTAATGGTACTGATCGCTATTTGCGGAGCAGCAGAAAGCAGAGAACTCATTTACATTATATAAATAGGGAAACTTGGCATGCGGTGACCTCAGAAGTGGTAATTGTGTTGTTGTGTCTTTCAGATATTGAGATACAATGTTACCTCCTGCCATTTGGAAAGTATTATCAGGCATCTAAAATCATTATCCTTGTTGCTTTTCCCCTATTTTTAGATGGTCTAAAAGGGAGAGGGCCAACTAGATTTGAGCCTAAGTTCACACTGACTGCGGTAATGAAATTGTGCGAGTTCAGAGACATCTGTGCGGGTTTCTGCACACAGGTCACTGGAAATCGCACCCCGAAATCGCCAAAAGTAGTACAGAAACTACTTTTGGAAATCGGTGCGGCACCGCAAATGCGGCATTGCGCCGATTCGAACGCTGCCATTGCCGGCAATTGCCACCAACATGTGAAATCACATGCCAAATCGCATCAATGTGAACCAGGGCTTAATCCTTTTGCTGCCAGAGCCGTTTTTTTGAAGGTTAGTTAACCACTTGACCGCCGGAAGATTTACCCCCTTCATGACCAGGCAATTTTTAGTGATACGGCACTGCGTTACATAAACTGACAATTGCACGGTCGTGGGACACTGTACCCAAATAAAATGTTTGTAATTTTTTTCCCACAAATAGAGCTTTCTTTTGGTGGTATTTGATCGCCTCTGCATTTTATTTTTTGTACTGTAAACAAAAAAATACAGACAATTTCGGAAAAAAAAAAAATATATATATATATATATATTTAGCTATAAAACTTATCCGATAAAAAAAATTGAAAAAAATCTAATTTCTTCACCAATTTAGGCCAATATGTGCTCTGCTATATATTTTTGGTTAAAAAAAATCCCAATAAGCATATGTTGATTGGTTTGCACAAAAGTTATAGTGTCTACAAACTATAATATATATTTTTTTATTTTTATATATATATTTTTTTACAAGTAATGGCAGCAATTAGCAACCTATAGCGGGACTGCAATATTGCAGCGGACAAACTGGACACTAACTGACACTTTTGACACTTTACCACTGACACTAATACAGTGATCAATGCTAAAAAATATGCACTGTCACTGTACTAATGACACTGACTGGGAAGGGGTTAACATCAGGGGAGCGATAAAAGGGTTAACTGTGTGCCTAGCCTGTGTTTTTCTAAACTGTGGGAGGCACTTTTATTAGGGGAAGACACAGATCCATGTCCTTGCTTTGCGGAGACACAGGATCTATGCCTTCCCTCCTGTCAGACCGGCGTTCTGCCTCTCTGCTCGATCATCCACGGGTGCTGGTGGACATCGAGTGTGTGTGATCATAGCAAAAGCAAGCCGTTGGCGCTGCGCATGCGCAACCCCTACATGGAAGAGCCGTATCGCGTATATATACGTGAACCGGCGCAGAGTTGTAAAACTGCTATAGGGCGGCCCTTAAAGGGGTTAAAAACCCACAAATATTATATATTTTCTGGGGTTTTACTAACACTGGAGAGTGTAAAATCTGGTGCAGCTGTGAAGAGAAACCAATCAGCTTCCAGTTTTTTTCATCAAAGCTTGATTAATTGAACAAGCGGAAATTAGAAGCTGATTGGTTTCCATGCACAGCTGCATCAGACTTTGCACTCTCCAGTTTTAGGCCCCTTTCACACGGGCGCTTGGGTCCCTCCTCTTTTTCTTGCGCCACAATAGCAAGCTGCTTGCTATGGGGGCAGATGTGTTGGCTCGATCGCGAGCTTGGCTGTGTGAGTCTATTAACACACATAGTGCCACTCTGGCCCTGCCCCCCTCACTCCCTCATGACTAAATTTGATTGACAGCAGCAGGAGCCAATGGCTCCCGCTGCTCTTACTGAGTCCAGTGATGAGGAAGAGAGAGAGAGAGAGAGCAGCGCTGCTTCCCACAGGCACAGCACTGGATCAAGATCGGGCCGAGGGAAGTATTTTTTGTATGTTATTGCAGATAAATAATAGTTACATAGTAGGTGAGGTTGAAAAAAGACACAAGTCCATCAAGTCCAACCTATGTGTGTGATTGTATGTCAGTATTACATTGTATATCCCTGTATGTTGCGGTCGTTCAGGTGATTATCTAATAGTTTCTTGAAACTCTCGATGCTCCCCGCTGAGACCACCGCCTGTGGAAGGGAATTCCACATCCTTGCCGCTCATACAATAAAGAACCCTCTACATAGTTTAAGGTTAAACCTCTTTTCTTCTAATTTTACTGAGTGGCCACGAGTCTTGTTAAACTCCCTTCCGCGAAAAAGTTTTCTCCCTATTGTGGGGTCACCAGTACAGTATTTGTATATTGAAATCATATCCCCTCTCAAGCGTCTCTTCTCCAGAGAGAATAAGTTCAGAGCTCACAACCTTTCCTCATAACTAAGATGCTCCAGACCCTTTTATTAGCTTTGTTGCCCTTCTTTGTACTCGCTCCATTTACAGTACATCCTTCCTGAGGACTGGTGCCCAGAACTGGACAGCATACTCCAGGTGCGGCCGGACCAGAGTCTTGTAGAGCGGGAGAATTATCGTTTTATCTCTGGAGTTGCACCGAGTAAATAGATACCCAACATGTTAATCCTTAAAATCGCGCAACACAAAATGGCAAGGAACTTCAGTAACCAAAATGATCCGTAGGTGATGCTTTAAAAGCCCTTATGGGTCATCAGTTTAGAGTTAACTATGAATAATGACTCTAGAATTATTGCTCTCACTCCAGCATGTGTATGAATACTGTACATAACGCGTAATGCAACAGTCATTTTAGTACGTATTTGATCCTGATGCATATGTTTATGTCTGTACGTACATGTACGTGGGGGGTAGAGGAACTTGACTGGCCTGCACCTCAACCCGATAGAACACCTTTGGGATGAATTAGAGCAGAGACTGCGAGCCAGGCCTTCTCATCCAACATCAGTGCCTGCCCTCACAAATGCTCTTCTGTAAGAATGGTCAAACATTCCAATAGACACCCTCCTAAACCTTGTGGACAGCCTTCCCAGAAGAGTTGAAGCTGTTATAGCTGCAAAGGGTGGGCCAACTCAATATTGAACCCTACGGACTAAGACTGGGATGTCATTAAAGCGGAATTCCACCCTAAAAAATTTTTTGCATTAAAAGACTCATTTTAACCTAGAAAAAAATATTTGGAGGAATTTTTTTTTTTTTTTTATACTTACCAGAAAGGCCCTGTTGCTATGTAGTCCTTGTAATCTGCCACTTCCTGGTCCGCGGACCTCCTCGTGACTTCCTCCCTCGCCTATGCTCCTGGGAAATGATGACACATCATTTCCCAGGAGTCTACGCTACGGCCGCCGCTGAATCGCGCATGCTCAAAAGCTATTCCAGGAAGCGATCTCGATTGGGCTTCACATGCCCACATTCATGATGGAAACGGCCACAAACAGAGGAAAATATAATTACAGTAAGAAATTTATGTTATTGAACAATCGATCATGATAATTGTAGACTGTTTTTTTAATTTCATTAGCAAGAATGCTAGGATCCCAAAAAAAGTTAGGCTTTAAAGTTCATGTGCGTGTAAAAGCAGGTGTCCCAATACTTTTGGTAATAGAACGTATTTTTGAAAGAATTCTTACTTTAAAGCATTTCTTCGCACCTGCCTAAAACTTTTGCTCGGTACTGTGGAAATGAAAATGATTGGGATGATTGGTAAGCTTATTCTGGAGGAAAGGAAAACGACATGCGTATATATTCTTCTAATAATGTACGTTTTCTCTGACACCTGAATCTCTTTCAGTGTGGATATATTACATTGCCTATTGAATTGCGTCCCAGTGCTATCCATCAAGCGAATGAATTATCTGCCACGCACACATATGTATTTGATCCATTTCCAGCGTGGACAATTTTCTCTAATTATGGCGGCTGGTGATATTTGGCCCCCTTTTGTATAAAGCGCCCAGGTTATATGATGATGAGTGATCGCTCCCTGGATATGACGGGATGTCATTTGGCTCAGGCCCATAGAGAAGACACGTTGCAAGCCAAAGTCGCCCATTGCGGCCGTCACTCACAGCCCCTATTCATTCGTCATCCATCACCTTGGAATGTAATACTCCAGGTTTGGACACAAAGAACCGCGAGTGGTGATGTATAGGCTGTTATCTTTTAGACCACCCTTTTATCCAGAGGAAGCTTTTCTGAGAGATTCATGGGCAGAAAGGCAGAGACTGCAGCCCTTTGAATTTCCAGGGAATTGCAGAGGTTGTAGCGCATTTCCCTTGCTTGGTTTGAAGTGTAAATCGCCACATGCTGTAGGGTTAAAGGTCGCCGCGAAGCAAATACTGGATAGGCAAACGCGTGAAACGTTTGTGTTCGTGAAGGATTCCAGATTGTGTTGCACTGAATATGCATTTCTGAGCATGTTTTCATGAATACATTAAGCTTTTATAATGGATGTACATTAAAGAGGAATTGCAGTCTGCTCACATTTTGTAAAAAAAAAAAATAAAACATCTTTGCCATTTTTAAGCTTCCCTCCAACCACTTTGCATATTATTTTATATATACTGTGATTCTGTACTTGCCAAATATGCTGCAGAAATCTCCCTCCACTGAGTCTGGCTGCAACCATTTTAACTGTGGGCAGCTGAACCTGCTGACTGTTCACTTCCTGGATTTACACAGACACGCAGAGGCACGCCTTCAGCTCTGCAGCTCTCATTGATCCTCTTATGACTCATCCCCCTTCCCCTCCTGGAAAACTCTCACGAGAGTGAGACAGAGAGAGAGCTGTGTATGATGTCATAAGCCTTGGCCAATGACCAGACAAGGAAGTGGACTGTATAAGGTATTTACTGGCAGAAAAAAAATGTTTTACTATCCAAAATTAAAATACCAAGGGCAGTAAGATTTAATAGATGGAAAGTTGAAAAAATGACTGAAGGTCCACTTTAAAGTGTTTGTTAAGCCACTCTAACGTGCATACACCATCAGCACTGCCTCCTATTGTAGTATCAGTATCTGTGTGTGTGAGTTATAAAAATAAATGCTGCAAATACCTCATTTCACTGCCGAGATTGCGATCACGTGACTGGCCAGCTTTCTCCTTTCCTCCTCTGAGAGATGCAGTGGGCGGGGCTGAGAATCCTCTGCTGATGTCAGTCTGGAGGGGAAGAGGAGAGGAGGAGAGAGCTGGCTGGTCATGTGATCGCAATCTCGGCTCTTAAATGAGGTATTTACAGGATTTATAAATCATTCACAGAGGGGGACAGTGCAATAGGAGGCAGTGCTGATGGTTTATAGAGGTTAGTGTTATGAGAGCAGCAGGAGGGGCGGCTCACACACACACAGAGAGGGGGGAGGACACAGGAGCAGAGAGGAGAGCAGATAGCAGGCTGCTGATGGCAGAGACACGTAAACTGACCACGGTGTCTGGTCCCAGCAGTCATAATAGACCGTGGTCAGTTTACAGAGGGGTGGGGAGAAACTGGCAGGATCAGCCAGGTTTTTTAGGTGTTACAGGGAGCCAAATGACACAGGACAAGCACTGTGTCATATATCATGCTTTAAAGGAGCTGGGCCCTTTTTTTTCTTGGTTAACAAATGCTTTAAGTACTATTCATGCACATGCATATGGAAGAAACTGTTTATAAATTACAGAACACAAGATCAAAACACTCATAAAATGCACTAGTAAACAACTAACCTGAAAACAAAGATACAGAGCACACTACATGATATTGATGGGGTCAAAGAGACTCTCTCACCTTGACCCGAATGGGAAAAGTAGGGGAGTCCAGCGCTCCCCCACTGCTCTTTCATCTTTTTGCAGCCGCTGAACAAATATCTAGTGCTTCCAGGTATGGGGAAGCATGTTTCCTCCTCTGAATGAAGTAGTACTTGGGCCTTAGCAGCCAATCCTCAGCTCTGAACACAGTCACAAGCTGAAGGAACAGATATTGCACAGGGTATTTTATGGTGGCTGCCACAAAGGAAGGAGAGGCTAGGCCCTTTAAGGATGGGGGTACCGGTGCCATCTTCCTGGGCCAATGATCATGGTATTTATGGTGCTGACAGGGGGGCGCTGTGTTCCGTGTGGCAGATGGACACACACGCGCAGTTTAAGATGCCGGCTTCCTCACTAATAGGTGGTGCCATTGGGGCAGAACTGCATGGAGGGGTCTGGATAGAAAGGGGACGGGGCCTGATTGGCACTGAAATCAGTGCTGAGACTGAGTAGGCAGACCCTGAATTGAAATGGGTAGGGGCAGGGGTCTATTCGCTCATTTATTGTAAAAAAACAAACTACCATCCACCATAATAATAACTTGTTTCTTTACAGATTTTTTTTTTTCATCTTGATGTAAGAGCCTTTTCAGTGGATTGGGGGGATCCTTGCCAAGTGGATTTTGCACCCTTTTAAAGGAGTTCTAGCACTGCAGGCAGAAATAGAGGAGGGAAGATGGAGAAAGCAGGTACCACACAGTGGGCATCACACAAAGAGTATGTGGGTAGGTCCAGCGTGATGCGGAGGGCAATAAACACACAAAGACCAAGTGCAGCAACAGGAATATATTGTTAGGAAAGTCCAGCAATACACAACAGAACCGGTGGGAAGGCAATCCAACAGGGAGCACTCACAAGTCCTAACAGCAGATAGAAGGCTCAGAGGTGCCGACAGTGTCTGTCTTGAGGAGCAGAAGGCGGCCTGGCTGGGGGTTTCCAAACAGGGAGGCTTCCAGGAAGGATGGTGTGCCCCTGCACTTTCCCTACTCCTCCAGAAGCTCAGCAATATTCTAGCCCCTTGGAAAATTCACGCCAAAGCAGGGAGCCAGTACCATAAGTAGGCTCTGACCTCACCAATGGTGGCCATTGGAATCACATAGGGTGCCAGCATCCAGATTGCTGCCTCCCTGTGACCAAGGAAACCATAGAGGAACTAAGTCTCTCTTGACTTCCTCCCCCATGTGCATTGCCGCTGTGCTCGAGCGCCACCTACAGTAGGGAATATAGACTGATAGACTGCACCTGCCTACAAGTACGTCTCAAACCTCCCCCACAGGCAGCTGATTGCAAGCGAGACTCAACTGCATGGTGGGGCCCGAGTGTGCCAGGAATAGGGTATGGGGACTCTAAAGTCCGAGATGCCTCAACTGAGGGTGTTCTTGGTAATTGGCAGCGGGCAAGGTGCCACACTCTGCGGGAGGACTTTAAATGTCTGAACTGTCCGCCAGAATTTTTCCATAAATTCCTTGTTATGCCGTTATTTGGGTTACGGCTTTAGGAAAGGGGAGGAGTAGACATCCAGACCTTAGAAGAACAGGAGATTCCACTTTCAATATTGGCCAACATTTTTTTATTTGGGTAAACGTACCAAGAGAGAATGTTTATGTAGTAAAGCTCTTAACAACCATCAAACCTCTATGATGTGTATAAAAAGTTTACAGCCAAGCGCAAAAACCCCAGCAAGCCATTTTTAACGGAGATTTCGTCTATGAGCCTGCTTATGATTAAATGGGGAATTATTCCCAGGCCGCTCCTTAAGTGTTAAACTTCACTAAATCATGGAGGATTTCTCACTGATCTCATCTATTTTAAGCATCAGCAAAATAGTCAGCGACTTCCTAATCTGCTAAACGTATAGCTCGCTCCAATGAATACCTTCTTTATCCGCCAGGAAAAGCAGCGCAAATGAGCGCGTATTCCCGGAGATAGACTAGAGACCCCAGGGAACAATAATTTGATGACTTATGTCAGTATGTCTGCAGATTTCCTTTGAGCCCAAAATTAAAAGATCCATATAGGATGTTACTGAAAACAGGGGTAAATGAGAAAATGGTTTGAGAAAGAGGACATAGATAAATCACCAAATGTCGAAAGAATGACAGCGGGCGCTTGGGGATACGAGAAAGAGTTGGAAATACATCCGTGCTACTCACGGGATATCATCTCATCGCTAAAAACCAGGGCCTGTCATAGTTCTAATATCTTTTTTTATTATAATCTGCAAATCTTCTAAAAGGCATAGGAGTATATACCAGCGCTGGGGTACCATGTTAGTCTTTGATGGAGGCAGAACGTTTGGATAGAGTGGGGAAAGGTTAAAATCCCTGTCGGTTTTTTTTTTTTTGGTCTTTCACTTTCTAACTGGGAGACACAACAGCAAGTGAGAGGTAATCTCTGCAAAGTAAGAGAAGTTCCTCTTTCAGACACTTGGAAGATTTATCCTTCCCTCTTATTCTGCCCGCTTCTCCTCCTCTCCCTCTTGCAGGCATTCAGCGGCTGCAGGAGGATCAGGGCCGTCTTTAACACAGGGCAAAAGGGGCAGCTGCCCCGGGCCCAGTCATTGTTGTGGGGACCGAGACAGCTTCCCCTTGAGTCTGCACTGCCCGCAAATAGTTGATAAGTGGATTCGGGAGGGCCCAAGAAAATGTTTGCCCAGGGTCCAATCAATATTAAAAACAGCCCTGAGAAGGATAACGGAGGGAATCGATTTCCCTAAATACTAACCAGGTCATGTTTCCCCCCTGTGTGCTCTCCTACCTCCTTGTGTGCTCTCCTGCCCCCCCCCCCCCCGCATCCATCCTGACAAATCCCCCACCACGCTTCCGGCTTCCCCCCAGGTCTCTGCCACTGGCTGCTAAAGGATTTGTCCAGATGGAGAGCGGGAAGGGGCCAGTAAATAAAGTACATTATATTTTCAAAAGTATTGGGACGCCTGCCTTTACACACACATGAACTTTAATGGCATCCCAGTCTTAGTCCATAGGGTTCAATATTGAGCTGGCCCACCCTTTGCAACTATAACAGTTTCAACACTTCTGGGAAGGCCGTCCACAAGGTTTAGGAGTGTGTCTATGGGAATGTTTGACCATTCTTCCAGAAGTGCATTTGTGAGGTCAGGCCATAGGCGTGCGCACAGGGTGTGCCGGATGTGCCTGGGCACACCCTAATGTACATTAGCATTATCATTCTGTGTGCAAGCAGGAAGATGAGAAAGATCTCCCTCTTACCAGCTCTGCCATGAGAGAAGTGTTTACGCAATTCTCTTTCACTGTATCGGCAGGAAGATCAATGTGCTGGGGTCATATATATGTAGACACACACACACGTGTGTTGAGCTTTAGGGTGCACACCCTAATTCAATAGGCTGCACACACCTATGGGTCAGGCACTGATGTTGGATTAGAAGGCCTGGCTCGCAGTCTCCACTCTAATTCTATAGTGTTGAGCTCCGGACTCTGTGCAGGCCAGTCAAGTTCCTCTACCCCCAAGTACACGTACATGCAGACATAAACGTATGCATCACGATCAAATACGTACTAAAATGACTGTTGCATTATGCGTTCTGTACAGTATTCATACACATGCTGGAGCGAGAGCAATAATTCTAGAGTCATTATTCATTCATTCATTATTGTGAAGTCCAGTCAAGTTTCTCCACCCCAAACCCGTTCATCCATGTCTTTATGGACCTTGCTTTGGGCACTGGCGGGCAGTCATGTTGGAACAGGAAGGGGCCCTCCCCAAACTGTTCCCACAAAGTTGGGACCATGAAATTGTCCAAAATGTCTTGGTATGTTGAAGTCTTAAGAGTTCCCTTCACTGGAACTAAGGGGCCAAGCCCAACCCCTGAAAAACACCCCCACTCCATAATCCCCCCTCCACCAAATGATTTGGACCAGTGCTTGTTTTAGGCTTATTTAGAGGCACCTTCGTGTTTTAGAGCTGTGTAATGAGGCATTCTATAGCATTCTATTATATAGACCAGGGGTCTCCAAAGTTTCTAAACAAGGGGCCAGTTTACTGTCCTTCAGACTTTAGGGGGCTCGGACTGTGGCCTTTGGGAGCAGAAAATGCCCAGGTGTCAGTGGGAGTAAACCATGCCATCATTAGTGTCAGTGGGAAGAATAATGCCATATTGTTGGTGTCAGTGGGAAGTATAGTGCTCCAAGGCCCAGATAAAGGCAGGATAAGGGCCACAGCTATGCCTTGCACTATGAAATTAAATCCAACGCCACCTATCCACTCCCTCCAATATCGATCCAACAGACCATTTCTAGGCAAAATTCAGTTTTAGGATCACATAAACTGAAAGATGAATTGGAGTACTAGTCAAAAACTCCACAATTTACTACTTTTAAAATCTTAGTTATGTTCTCATCACTTTTAAAAAAATATATAACTTACATTTAACTTTAACATTCCCAAAAAATGAAGTAAATATTTACTTGGATAACAATCCTGCTGTGCAAGTTATATTTTCCAGAAGTGACATCACTGCTCTCCATGCATGAGTTACATTTTACAGGTGAGATATTACGGCTCCCCTGATTAGTTGTAGATGGCAAAGTAACCTCACTCACCTCCAGATATAAGATACACTGCTCTCCAGACAACCATATCTTATATTGTGCAGCAGTGACTTTACTTACCTTCTATATATATAATTTATATTTTACAAAAGTGACATTGCAGCTGTCCATATGTGTGATATGTTATATGGTCTCCAAACATTCTGTACAGTAACAATGATATAAGGTTTTATTTTTCTGGCTACATCACAAACAGCTGTTATTTGTGCATCATACAAAGTTTCACCCAGAAATTTGCCGTATGGTCTCTTTCCTATAACATTGGCAACAGGTCACATTTTTATTGGACAGGTGATAACCCTGGAACAGTGGTCTCCAAATTGCGGCCTACGAGCCCGATTGTGGCCCTTTGCTTGCTTTGGGACACTATTCCTCCCACTGACACCAACGATGGGGCACAATTCATCCCACTGACACCAAAGAAGGGGCACTATTCCTAACACTGACGCCAATGATGGAGCACTATTCCTCTCACTGGTACCAAGGATAGGGCACTGACACCAATGATGGGGTACAATTACTCCCACTGACACCAATGATGGGGCAGTATTCCTTCCAACGATGGAGCACTATTTCTCCAACTGATACCAAGGATGGGGCACAATTCATCCCACTGACACCAATGATGGGGCACTATTCCTTCCACTGACACCAATGATGGGGCACTATTCCTTCCACTGACACCAATGATGGGCACTATTCCTTCCACTGACACCAATGATGGGGCACTATTCCTACCACTTACACTAGTGATGGAACATTATTCCTCTCACTGACACCAATGATGGGGCACAATTCATCCCACTGACACCAATGATGGAGCACTATTTCTCCAACTGACACCAATGATGGGGAACTGTTCCTCCCACTGACACCAATGATGGGACACTATTCCTCCCTCTGACACCAACAGCGGGGTATTATTCCTCCCACCAACACCAAAGATGGGGCACTATTTCTCCCACTGACACCAATGATGGGGCACTATTCCTCTCACTGGCACCAAGGATAGAGCACTTCTCCTTACTCTGACATCAACGATGGGGTACTATTCATCCCACTGACACCAATGATGGGGCACTATTCCTCCCACTGACACCAATGATGGGGCACTATTGATCTTTTATTAAAAGAATCAAGCAACCAATTTTATACAAAAGTAAAAAACAAAACCATAGTACAAAACTTCAACAGAAATCCAAGGATTACACATCCATGTTCAGAATATATACAATATATACATAATCCGTTACCAAAACTATTTACATAAAGCAGCAGAGAAGGCCTAAGAGGCACAACCCATCACCTATGTACGCAGCCATTTATCAAAAATTAATCCAAAAAAATAATAATCTAGGGTGATAAGAGACAGACAGCCACACCCGGGAAAGAGACTCCTGGCAGTCAGGGAGGCTTGAAACCCCTCCACGCCTTCAACCAAGCCCCCTGACTCCGCTTGTCTCTCTCAAGTACCCGAATCTTCTCCACCTCATGCAGAATGTCATACACCACCACCTGAACAGGAAGGATTTTACGCCGAATGCTGACCTGACACCGTGCGTTCCAAGTGAAATAACGGACTACTAGGCTAACTAGAAAAAGTGTATCTAAACAAAAAACCCCACCAGTATTGAATGCTCCATACACCCACTCAGCATAACCCAGCCTGGAGAGGAAAGGGACACCGAGGGCCCGTCCCACCTGTTTGTACACCTCTATGTTAAAAGGGCAATGAAGCAGAAAATGGTCCATAGTCTCCTCCTCACCTGCACATTCCTCCCGAGGACAGTTACGATCCACCCCACTGCGGAATTTCAAATTGCCCCTAACATAGAGCCTCCCATGGAAGCACATCCAGGCCAGATCCCTGAATTTAGGAGGTACTCTGTCCAAATTAATAAGTCTTAACCCTGCCCTCAAAACTGGGCCTGGGCAATCCCTTAAGGCCAGTGGGTCATGAAAGACTTCACTCAAGACTCGACTCATAAGGACTTTCCTCGGAACCGATCTGAGATCTTCAGCCGACAATCGCCACTGCCGTAATAACTTCAGGCACGGAGCGACATAGGCTGGTAGCTGACCACGATGACCCCTGAGATTCTTCACTTGGCCACCTTCTTCCCAAAGTCGTAGAAAAGGCCTAAACCAAGATCTAAAAATGCCTGCCCATCCAGGAGGTTCCACTGCAAGCATATTACCAATATTAAACTTGAGAAAAAGCAGTGAAAAGAAAAGAACTGGGTTGACCATACCTAAGCCACCCTCCCTCCTGGATAGATAGGTGACATTCCTCTTGATGGGGTTCAGTCTGTTCCCCCACAACATCTGGAAGAACACACTACTGACCCTAGCATAGAGAGACACTGGCAAGATGCAGACAAAGCTGACATACAAAAAGATCGGAATCAGGTAAGTCTTAATCAGATCAACCCTTTCCCTCATAGATAACTTCCATTTCTTCCAGCTGACCACCTTAGTATTGGCAATTTCCAGTCTGCCTTCCCAGTTTTTGAGGCCATAATCGCCGGGTCCAAATTCAATGCCTAGAATCTTAATTCTTTCCTGGGGCACTGGAAAGGTGTCCGGGAGATCAAAACCCTCACCTTCCTTTCCCATCCAGAAGACTTCACTCTTTTCCTGATTGATCTTGGAGCCTGATGCTTCAGAATACCGTGATGTCAGAGAGACCACCTCCTCTGCTTCATCCGCCCTGGTGACAATCACTGACACATCGTCCGCATAGGCAACAACCCTCAAAGGCGGCTCACCCGGGAGACCCACTGGTACCCCACACAACATGCTGCTCTCTAGCCTCCTGATGAAAGGGTCGATTGCAAACACATAGAGCAGGGGACTCAGGGGACAACCCTGGCGCACCCCGGAGCCAACCTCAAAGGACTGCCCAACCCAACCATTAACAAGAGGAAAGCTTTCTGCCCCCTTATACAAGACTTTTAACCAATCGACAAAACCACCCGGCAGACCGTACTTACTAAGGAGCAACCACAGGTACTCATGGTTGACACGATCAAAAGCCTTTGCCTGATCCAATGTCAGCAAATACTTTCCCCAGCCTGCAGCCCTGCACCGCTCCAAGGCCTCCCGGACAGCTAAAACCGCTGTGAAGGTGTTCCTACCCTGGACCGAACAGTGCTGATGGCGAGAAAGCAAAGACTCTGCTACTGACGATAGGCGCCAGAAAAATATCTTTGCCAGTATCTTTCTATCGACATTAAGAAGGCTGATGGGGCGCCAATTCTCAATCATCGAAGGATCTTTACCCTTTGAAAGAAGAATCACAGCCGAGTGCCTCATGGAAGGGGGAAGTACCCCCTCAGCAAGGCAACTGTTAAAAACCTCTACCAAATGTGGGGCCAGAATAGACTTAAAGGCGTTGTAAAACTCAGCCGTCAAGCCATCCGGTCCAGGTGACTTTTTGATGGCAAGTTGTTCAATTGCCCTCATCACCTCTTCAACTGTGATCTCCTCTGTCAAATTCATCAATGGGACATCTTCATCATTTAGACCTGGAGTAGAGTCCAAAAAGCCTTCCATCTTGTCACGGTCAAGCTCTTTCCTCCCAAGAAGGTCAGCATAAAAGGACCTCACGACCTCCAGAATCCCTGACCTGGACTTTGTCAAGGAACCTGTACTGTCTTTAAGGCCAACGACCGTTTTAACAGCTACACCTTGTTTGCAGTTCTGGTAAGGGTCAGGCGAGTGGTACTTCCCATAGTCCCTCTCCAGAACCAAAGAAGCATGCCGGTCATATTGACACTTCCTGAGAAGGAGTTTCACTTCGGAGATTTCCCCAGGATCTCCACCTCTCGAGACAAGAATATCCAGCTTCCTCCGTAAACGTTGGTAGGTCATGTATTTATTAAACTGCTTTCTATTGGCTAGGCCCCTGAAGAATCCAGCGATCCTCTTTTTGGTCAGCTCCCACCACTCAGCCTTGCTGCTACAAAAGTCCAGGATGGTCACCTGTGCCTGAAAGAATTCCTCAAAGGATTGTCTAACATGTTCTTCCTTGAGTAGAGTCGAATTCAATCTCCAGATGCCCTTACCCCTCTGAGGGGCGTCTGAAGCATTCAGGACCACAGATAGCATACAGTGATCAGAGAACTCTACTGCCTGCACCACTGGGGGTGAGAAAGCAGAGGTCTCCTTCAAAAAAAACCTATCTATTCTACTCTGACTATTACCTCGATGAAAGGTGAACCCAGTGTCATCCGGGAGGTGCTTAATGTGCACATCCACAAGACCAGCATCCCTAACCATACTATTTAAAAAAACGCTATCATATCCCAGCCTGTCCTTGAAGTCCTTCCTGTCCTTGGGCCTAGTTACTGTATTAAAGTCACCTCCAAAGACCACTTGCCGGGATGTAAAAAGAAATGGCTTGATTCTTGTAAAAAGGCATTTCCTGTCCCACTTTGTGTGCGGCCCATAGACATTAATTAGGCGCAGGTCCTGCCCTCCCACAAGGACGTCTAAGACCATACATCTCCCAATCTCCACCTCAATAACCCGCCGGACAGTTACCATGCCAGTTTTAAACAACACCGCCACACCGCCGTAAGGCTCGGCCGCAAGAGACCAGTAAGATGGACCATACCTCCACTCTCTCTTGGCCATATGAATATCTGCCAAGGAGGTGAGCCTAGTCTCTTGCAAAAATAAAATTTCAGCATCTAATTGGCTGAACAAAAAGAAGGCCATAGAACAAGCTCTTACTGACTTAATGCTGGCGACATTTATTGTCACCACTTTTAACGGAGGGGGAACCGCCATTTGGGTTATTGGGTGGATTGCTTCTTAGCTCCCCTCTGCTGCTCATCACCAGAAGCCTCTCTCTTTCTTGAGGCCGCCTCAAACTCCATCTCAGAATCAGAACTTCGCTCCGAAGAAGCTCCAGATGAGGAAATCTCCCACTTAGAGGACCTATAACGGTTGGAGACAGGCACTGGAGCCTGTTCCGTCCTCACCACCTGCTTCTTCCGCTTCCCAACCTTCCTTCTCTCCTCCAGGTACTGCAGGTCAGCTTCAGAGATGCCCTTATCTCCTGTTTTTTTCTTTGAAGTCTTTACAGAAGACTCCTTTAGAGAGGCAGAAGCGACCTTTTTAATACCCACTACCACTCCTGGTGGGGGGGTTGCTCCCTTTGAATCTGTCTTAGGAGGGGTAGACTCCTGGGGGGTAACTGACTCGGGGGGCACAGACTTGGAAGGTTCTGACACATGAGGAGAGGGTACAGTAGGCTGGGGGGACACAGAGACAGATACAGAAGGAATACTTACAGACACAGGAGGGGTGGCCACAGGAACTGGGGAGGGACCCTGAGCAGGACCAGGGGAGTCAGTCACCGCAGAGGAGGATGGTACACCAGGGGCAACACCCTCCATCCTGTCCAGCCTTGACATGTCATCAATTACCTCCTTCTCCATATTGTGCCAGGCTTCAGGACATCTGCTGTAGGGGTGGCCAAGGCGCAGGCACAGGTTGCACCTGATCATCTCGGTGCAGTCCTTGGCCATATGACCCTGACCCCGACACACTGAACATATCAAGGCTGAACAGGAAGAGCTCAAATGCCCCTTTTCTCCACAGCGGTGACACAGCTTCGGCTGACCAGGGTAGAAAATAGTCATCCTATCCCTCCCTATAAAAGCTGAGGAGGGCAGGTGACGGACAACATTCCCATCCCTGGCCAACCTGACTGTAACCGACCAACCCCCAGTCCAGATGTTACGTTCATCAAGGATTTTGCTGGGCTTAGTCAAAACCTCACCATAGTTCCTTAACCAGACCTCTAGGTCCCGGGCAGGAACACTCTCATTGGTGAGTATGATGGTGATCTTTTTCACCGTTGACCTTTGCGAAACCGCAACTGGGGCCAGACCTTCCCATTCAGGTCTTGACCTGCACCGAGCCTCATATCGCTCCCAGAACAGGTCAAGACCCTCTGGCCTGGTGAAACTAATGGTATAATCCCGTGTCCCAGCTACATGTATTAGAGCATACAGATCGTTTGCCCCAAAACCCATCTCCAAAATCAAATCCACCACTGCACGCCGTGCTGGAGGGATCGCACCACCTTCCCATTTGAGAATTACCACATTTCTTCTCGGACCCCCAGCAGAAGCCAGAGACCCAAGACCAGATCCTGGGGTGCCCAAAGTGGTAGGCTGCAGGGGGAAACCCTGCTTGGGGGCGGAGCCACCAGGAGCAGAGCGTACCACCTGAGCAAACGTGGGTTTATCAGGGCCAAGGCCCCACACTGAAGTCACAGTAGTCTGTTCATTACTATTATTTGCTTGGACTGAGCTGGGACGATTGTCCATCACACTTGTACAATTGCTGTCAGACACACACACGTTCAATTTCCCATCAGGAATAGTCACAGTTGCTGCAATACCAGCTGTCTCCTGATGCTGCACTGTAGAGTCTCCAGCAGCTGTGGGGCAAACATCTTTAGACTCAGCCAAAGGAGAGTTAATAGGCTCTGCTGACACCGGTAGTTCCTTTTCAGAAATGTCATTTTTTTAAATGCAGCTCTTGCTGCGCTGCAGCATTAGCAGGTACAACATTGCTACACATAGCATTAGAAACTTGATTGTCACTGGGCACACTTTCAACATTGCTCATGGTGTTAGATGACACAAAAACAGATTCATCCCCTGCTTGGGGCTTGACATTATCAGGCACATTATCAGTTATGTTCTCATCACCAAACGCCAGCTGATCCCCCCGCACAGGAGACTCCATTACCTGGATGGCCCTGAGCATGCCTCCTGAGTCCTGGGAAGGCATGGGGCTGCTTACCTCTACCTGAGGGGGCAGGGGGTCAGAACTGGGGGTCTCCTCCTCCACCTCCATCTTTGTCATCCTCGCAAACCTTTTATCATTGTAAAACTTTTCCTTAAATGGCCCATCTCTTCCTTCCATGATGGACACAATGGTCTCCTGATGTTCCACCCGGACCTTGGCCAGTTGGATCTCCGGATCCATGGACCCTCGTTTCTGGCTGTGCAAGCCCTCACGCTGCCTTCTCAGGCGCTTCAGCTCCGCTCTCAGTTTATAGAGCTTGTCTCTTTCTCTATTCAGGGCTTTAATCCCGGCCACCACTCGCTCCTGAATTGCCTCTGAGCCTTCATCCTTACCAGGGGCAGAAAGATCACAAGCCATGGTTTGTACAGAGGAAGGTATGTCACCTGATGGCCCAGGAGATGGCTGGGAGCTTCCAGCAGGAGAGGCCCTGCTGGCCTCCATGGCTTCCCCAGAAAGGGGCCAGGAGAGCTGGGATAGATTTCCTCACCAGTCCCCTCTCACACGGATCTGCAGCAGCTCCAGACAGACAGCCTCCTCCTGACACACCTGTGCTCCAATGATGGGTGGGGCACTATTCCTCCCACTAACACCAATGATGGGACACTATTCCTCCCACTGACACCAATGATGGGACACGATTCCTCCCACTGACACCAATGATGGAGCACTATTCCTCCCACTGATACCAATGATGGGGCACTATTCCTCCCACTGATACCAATGATGGGGCACTATTCCTCCCACTGACACCAATGATGGGGCACTATTGATCTTTTATTAAAAGAATCAAGCAACCAATTTTATACAAAAGTAAAAAACAAAACCATAGTACAAAACTTCAACAGAAATCCAAGGAATACACATCCATGTTCAGAATATATACAATATATACATAATCCACTACCAAAATTATTTACATAAAGCAGCAGAGAGGGCCTAAGAGGCACAACCCATCACCTATGTACGCAGCCATTTATCAAAAATTAATCCAAAAAATAATCTAGGGTGAAAAGAGATAGACAGCCACACCCGGGAAAGAGACTCCTGGCAGTCAGGGAGGCTTGAAACCCCTCCACGCCTTCAACCAAGCCCCCTGACTCCGCTTGTCTCTCTCAAGTACCCGAATCTTCTCCACCTCATGCAAAATGTCATACACCACCACCTGAACAGGAAGGATTTTACGCCGAATGCAGACCTGACACCGTGCGTTCCAAGTGAAATAACGGACTACTATGCTAACTAGAAAAAGTGTATCTAAACAAAAAACCCCACCAGTATTGAATGCTCCATACACCCACTCAGCATAACCCAGCCTGGAGAGGAAAGGGACACCGAGGGCCCGCCCCACCTGTTTGTACACCTCTATGTTAAAAGGGCAATGAAGCAGAAATGGTCCATAGTCTCCTCCTCACCTGCACACTCCTCCCGAGGACAGCTACGATCCATCCCACTGCGGAATTTCAAATTGCCCCGAACATAGAGCCTCCCATGGAAGCACATCCAGGCCAGATCCCTGAATTTAGGAGGTACTGTGTCCAAATTAATAAGTCTTAACCCTGCCCTCAAAACTGCGCCTGGGCAATCCCTTAAGGCCAGTGGGTCATGAAAGACTTCGCTCAAGACTCGACTCATAAGGACTTTCCTCGGAACCGATCTGAGATCTTCAGCCGACAATCGCCACTGCCGTAGTAACTTCAGGCACGGAGCGACATAGGCTGGTAGCTGACCACGATGACCCCTGAGATTCTTCACTTGGCCACCTTCTTCCCAAAGTCGTAGAAAAGGCCTAAACCAAGATCTAAATATGCCTGCCCATCCAGGAGGTTCCACTGCAAGCATATTACCAATATTAAACTTGAGAAAAAGCAGTGAAAAGAAAAGAACTGGGTTGACCATACCTAAGCCACCCTCCCTCCTGGATAGATAGGTGACATTCCTCTTGATGGGGTTCAGTCTGTTCCCCCACAACATCTGGAAGAACACACTACTGACCCTAGCATAGAGAGACACTGGCAAGATGCAGACAAAGCTGACATACAAGAAGATCGGAATCAGGTAAGTCTTAATCAGATCAACCCTTTCCCTCATAGATAACTTCCATCTCTTCCAGCTGACCACCTTAGTATTGGCAATTTCCAGTCTGCCTTCCCAGTTTTTGAGGCCATAATCGCCGGGTCCAAATTCAATGCCTAGAATCTTAATTCTTTCCTGGGGCACTGGAAAGGTGTCCGGGAGATCAAAACCCTCACCTTCCTTTCCCATCCAGAAAACTTCACTCTTTTCCTGATTGATCTTGGAGCCTGATGCTTCAGAATACTGTGATGTCAGAGAGACCACCTCCTCTGCTTCATCCGCCCCAGTGACAATCACAGACACATCGTCTGCATAGGCAACAACCCTCAAAGGCGGCTCACCCGGGAGCCCCACTGGCACCCCACACAACATGCTGCTCTCTAGCCTCCTGATGAAGGGGTCGATTGCAAACACATAGAGCAGGGGACTCAGGGGACAACCCTGGCGCACCCCGGAGCCAACCCCAAAGGACTGCCCAACCCAACCATTAACAAGAGGAAAGCTTTCTGCCCCCTTATACAAGACTTTTAACCAATCGACAAAACCACCCGGCAGACCGTACTTACTAAGGAGCAACCACAGGTACTCATGGTTAACACGATCAAAAGCTTTTGCCTGATCCAATGTCAGCAAATACTTTCCCCAGCCTGCAGCCCTGCACCGCTCCAAGGCCTCCCGGACAGCTAAAACTGCTGTGAAGGTGCACCTACCCTGGACCGAACAGTGCTGATGGCGAGAAAGCAAAGACTCTGCTACTGACGATAGGCGCCAGAAAATGATCTTTGCCAGTATCTTTCTATCGACATTAAGAAGGCTGATGGGGCGCCAATTCTCAATCATCGAAGGATCTTTACCCTTTGAAAGAAGAATCACAGCTGAGTGCCTCATGGAAGGGGGAAGTACCCCCTCAGCAAGGCAACTGTTAAAAACCTCTACCAAATGTGGGGCTAGAATAGACTTAAAAGCTTTGTAAAACTCAGCCGTCAAGCCATCCGGTCCAGGTGACTTTTTGATGGCAAGCTGTTCAATTGCCCTCATCACCTCTTCAACTGTGATCTCCTCTGTCAAATTCATCAATGGGACATCTTCATCATTTAGACCTGGAGTAGAGTCCAAAAAGCTTTCCATCTTGCCACGGTCAAGCTCTTTCCTCCCAAGAAGGTCAGCATAAAAGGACCTCACGACCTCCAGGATCCCTGACCTGGACTTTGTCAAGGAACCTGTACTGTCCTTAAGGCCAACGACCGTTTTAACTGCTACACCTTGTTTGCAGTTCTGGTAAGGGTCAGGCGAGTGGTACTTCCCATAGTCCCTCTCCAGAACCAAAGAGGCATGCCGGTCATATTGACACTTCCTGAGAAGGAGTTTCACCTAGGAGATTTCCCCAGGATCTCCTCCTCTCGAGACAAGAATATCCAGCTTCCTCTGTAAACGTTGGTAGGTCATGTATTTATTAAACTGTTTTCTATTGGCTAGGCCCCTGAAGAATCCAGCGATCCTCTTTTTGGTCAGCTCCCACCACTCAGCCTTGTTGCTACAAAAGTCCAGGATGGTCACCTGTGCCTGAAAGAATTCCTCAAAGGATTGTCTAATATGTTCTTCCTTGAGTAGAGTCGAATTCAATCTCCAGATGCCCTTACCCCTCTGAGGGGCGTCTGAAGCATTCAGGACCACAGATAGCATACAGTGATCAGAGAACTCTACTGCCTGCACCACTGGGGGTGAGAAAGCAGAGGTCTCCTTCAAAAAAAAACCTATCTATTCTACTCTGACTATTACCTCGATGAAAGGTGAACCTGGTGTCATCTGGAGGTGCTTAATGTGCACATCCACAAGACCAGTATCCCTAACCATACTATTTAAAAAAACGCTATCATATCCCAGCCTGTCCTTGAAGTCCTTCCTGTCCTTGGGCCTAGTTACTGTATTAAAGTCACCTCCAAAGACCACTTGCCGGGATGTAAAAAGAAATGGCTTGATCCTTGTAAAAAGGCATTTCCTGTCCCACTTTGTGTGCGGCCCATAAACATTAATTAGGCGCAGGTCCTGCCCTCCCACAAGGACGTCTAAGACCATACATCTCCCAATCTCCACCTCAATAACCCGCCGGACAGTTACCATGCCGGTTTTAAACAACACCGCCACACCGCCGTAAGGCCCGGCCGCAAGAGACCAGTAAGATGGACCATACCTCCACTCGCTCTTGGCCATATGAATATCTGCCAAGGAGGTGAGCCTAGTCTCTTGCAAAAATAAAATTTCAGCATCTAATTGGCTGAACAAAAAGAAGGCCATAGAACAATTGGGTGGATTGCTTCTTAGCTCCCCTCTGCTGCTCATCACCAGATGCCTCTCTCTTTCTTGAGGCCGCCTCAAACTCCATTTCGGAATCAGAACTTCGCTCCGAAGAAGCTCCAGATGAAGAGATATCCCAATTAGAGGACCTATAACGGTTGGAGACAGGCACTGGAGCCTGTTCTGTCCTCACCACCTGCTTCTTCCGCTTCCCAACCTTCCTTCTCTCCTCCAGGTACTGCAGGTCAGCTTCAGAGATGCCCTCATCTCCTGTTTTTTTCTTTGGAGTCTTTACAGAAGACTCCTTTAGAGAGGAAGAAGCGACCTTTTTAGTACCCACTACCACTCCTGGTGGGGGGGGATGCTCCCTTTGAATCAGACTTAGGAGGGGTAGACTCCTGGGGGGGAACTGACTCGGGGGGGCACAGACTTGGAAGGTTCTGACACAAGAGGAGAGGGTACAGTAGGCTGGGGGGACACAGAGACAGATACAGAAGGAATACTTACAGACACAGGAGGGGTGGCCACAGGAACTGGAGAGGGATCCTGAGCAGGACCAGGGGAGTCAGTCACCGCAGAGGAGGATGGTACACCAGGGCCTCACCCTCCATCCTGTCCAGCCTTGACAAGTCATCTATTACCTCCTTTTCCATATTGTGCCAGGCTTCAGGACATCTGCTGTAGGGGTGGCCAAGGCGCAGGCACAGGTTGCACCTGATCATTTCGGTGCAGTCCTTAGCCATATGACCCTGACCCCGACACACTGAACATATCAAGGCTGAACAGGAAGAGCTCAAATGCCCCTTTTCTCCACAGCGGTGACACAGCTTCGGCTGACCAGGGTAGAAAATAGTCATCCTATCCCTCCCTATAAAAGCTGAGGAGGGCAGGTGACGGACAACATTCCCATCCCTGGCCAACCTGACTGTTACTGACCAACCCCCAGTCCAGATGTTACGTTCATCAAGGATTTTGCTGGGCTTAGTCAAAACCTCACCATAGTTCCTTAACCAGACCTCGAGGTCCCGAGCAGGAACACTCTCATTGGTGAGTATGATGGTGATCTTTTTCACCGTTGACCTTTGCGAAACCGCAACTGGGGCCAGACCTTCCCATTCAGGACTTGACCTGCACCGAGCCTCATATCGCTCCCAGAACAGGTCAAGACCCTCTGGCCTGGTGAAACTAATGGTATAATCCCGTGTCCCAGCTACATGTATTAGAGCATACAGGTCATTTGCCCCAAAACCCATCTCCAAAATCAAATCCACCACTGCACGCCGTGCTGGAGGGATTGCACTACCTTCCCATTTCAGAATTACCACATTTCTTCTCGGACCCCCAGCAGAAGCCAGAGACCCAAGACCAGATCCCGGGTGCCCAAAATGGTAGGCTGCAGGGGGAAACCCCGCTTGGGAGCGGAGCTACCAGGAGCAGAGCGTACCACCTGAGCAAATGTAGGTTTATCAGGGCCAAGGCCCCACACTGATGTCACAGTAGTCTGTTCATTATTATTATTTGCTTGGACTGAGCTGGGACGATTGTCCATCACACTTGTACAATTGCTATCAGTCACACACACGTTCAATTTCCCATCAGGAATAGTCACAATTGCTGCAATACCAGCTGTCTCCTGATGCTGCACTGTAGAGTCTCCAGCAGCTGTGGGGCAAACAGCTTTAGACTCAGCCAAAGGAGAGTTAATAGGCTCTGCTGACACCGGTAGTTCCTTTTCAGAAATGTCATTTTTTAAATGCAGCTCTTGCTGCGCTGCAGCATTAGAAGGTACAACATTGCTACACATAGCATTAGAAACTTGATTGTCACTGGACACACTTTCAACATTGCTCATGGTGTTAGATGACACAAAAACAGATTCATCCCCTGCTTGGGGCTTGACATTATCAGGCACATTGTCTGTTATATCCTCATCACCAAACGCCAGCTGATCCCCCCGCATAGGAGACTCCATTACCTGGATGGCCCTGAGCATGCCTCCTGAGTCCTGGGAAGGCATGGGGCTGCTTACCTCTCCCTGAGGGGGCAGGGGGTCAGAACAGGGGGTCTCCTCCTCCACCTCTATCTTTGTCATCCTCGCAAACCTTTTATCATTACAAAACTTTTCTTTGAAGGGCCCATCTCTGCCTTCCATCATGGCCACAATGGTCTCCTGGTGTTCAACCCGGACCTTGGCCAGTTGGATCTCCAGATCCATGGACCCACGTCTCTGGCTATGCAAGCCCTCACGCTGCCTTCTCAGGCGTTTCAGCTCCGCTCTGAGCTTGTACAGCTTGTCTCTCTCCTTATTCAGGACTTTAATCCCAGCCACCACTCGCTCCCGGATGGCCCCAGAACCTTCATTTTCACCAGGGGTAGAGAGATCCCCAGCCATGATGTGCACAGGGGCAGGTATGTTACCTGATGGCCCAGGAGATGGCTGGGAGCTTCCAGCAGGAGAGGCCCTGCTGGCCTCCATGGCTTCCCCAGAAAGGAGCCAGGAGAGCTGGGATAGATTTCTCCACCACTCCCCTCTCACACGGATCACCTAGAGCAGCTCCAGAGAGACAGCCTCCTCCTGACACACCTGTGCTCCAATGATGGGTGGAGCACTATTCCTCCCACTGATACCAATAATGGGGCACTATTCCTCCCACTGACACCAACGATAGGGACAATATTTCTCCCAATAATACCAACAATGGGACACTATTCCTCCCAATAATACCAATGATGGGGCACTATTCCTCCCACTGACACCAACGATGGGGACACTATTCCTCCCAATAATACCAATGACGGGGCACTATTCCTCACACTGACACCAACGATGGGACACTATTCCTCCCAATAATACCAATGATGGGGCACTATTCCTCCCACTGACACAAACAATGGGACACTATTCCTCCCAATAATACCAATGATGGGGCACTATTCCTCACACTGACACCAACGATGGGGACACTATTCCTCCCAATAATACCAATGATGGGACACTATTCCTCCCAATAATACCAATGATGGGGCACTATTCCTCCAATAATACCAATGATGGGGCACTATTCCTCCCAATAATACCAATGATGGGGCACTATTCCTCCCAATAATACCAATGACGGGGCACAATTATTTCTCCTCCTCCAAACCGCAGGGGTGCTGTGTAAGTTTTTTTTACTCCCACTGATCACCAAGCCTGAGGCATTATCTGCTTCCTCTGGCCACACCCCGGCCCCGCTAAAGTCTGAAGGACAGTAAGCTGGCCCCTTGTTTGGAACGTTTGGAGACCCCCTGATCTAGAAGAACATGAAGAACATACCGTAATCTGAAGGCATTACCCACCCAGCCCTGATGACAGACCAAATTGTTTGGCTAATAGACCTCCTGTCATTTACAAATAGACGTTAAACTTCAGTTGCGGAATGTGGTGAATCCCAATGCCATGATAAAATTACCTGATGGAATAAAAGATTGGAGGCCCCCAGTCTGTAATACAAATCCTCAGTGAAGTAGCGGCATTGTGATGGGTCCATTTTAAGGCCGGCCTAATGACTTTGATTAGCATCATGGAGTACATTATGCATAAGGTATGAATGACATTTTAACCTTTGTCTGACCTCACAAGTTTTGTATGTGAAGCACAAGAGGCCTTTATGAACTGTCCGTGAGATACTCGTGGGAATGTCAGGGATTCATACACAGCCCTGGAAATGTGGTCAGATCAGGTATAATACAAGGACCACTCTAGATAGGGAAAATAAAAGTACTAATAACCTCACTCACATCATCAATGCACACAGAGTAGAGCAGATAATTCCACATTTATAGATATAAAAAGAATAAAATTGCACTCACAACTAAGTTGATCAGGGCATATCACCAAACGTGCAATCCCCACGGGACCACCAGGTCACACCACCCGTGGCTGAACATTCTCTCACTGTAGAAGGGGCAAGATGGTTTCACTAATGTGGACACTGGGGGGGGGGGGGGCGAAGGGAGAGAGATATGTGCAGAACGATAAAATAAAAAATGTGTTTGTTTTGCTTTAAATCATTATTTACATAAACGTATTTCGTTAAATTAGTTTGATTCGTTTTCGGAAATTCGTTTTGTTTATTAGAATTTGAATAAATTCATATTTTTTTAATTCTGTCGATTTTGAACGCAATTCAACCGAATTCAGAAAACTCAAATTAATTTGAATTCAATTTGAATACCATTAGAATCAAGTTCCATTCGAAATCAATTCGAATTTTGGAAGATGGTTATAGAGGTGCACCGAATAGAAAACCGAAAATGCAGGATGTGTTTGCCCGACCGAAACCGAACGTGACAGTTTTTTAAAAAAATATTTATATTTTTATATATATAAAATTGTATTATATTTGATTTTTTAATTAATATCATCAATTTAAATGAATGTGAATTTATCGTCGGTCATTATTTGGCACC